>JAJMDG010000004.1:0-53773 GCA_030565715.1 Hanseniaspora singularis (nom. inval.) | reverse complement strand
CAGATCAACGTTTATATAATAAGTTGTCTGAATTATCAGTCTATGATATAAGGACATTAGATGACGAGGAATTTATTAATAAGTTTACCCAATTTTACATTGATCCATTAGTTTTAAAAACCCATAAAGAAACAAGTTTTTATGAAAATGAGAAATATAAAATTGGCAATGTGAATGTTTATGATTTAATATTGTCTGATAGTAAAATTGCTAAACCGGTGTTGACATACTTTATTGCATCAGAAAAGGAAAAAATAGGAAGCTTAACAGATGCTGTGAAGCTTTATAGAGTAGCGATTCTTTTAAATTCGAATATTGAAACGATTTACAGGAAAAAGCTTCAGTATGAGTTTGTAGTAGAATCCTGGTGTAATAAAAGTAATACAAATGAAAGAAAAAATGTAGATGTTTCTGAAGAAATAAGTGGACTAACAGTTACAGAAGATACCGTTGATGAACAATGTTATTTAACTGAAATGTTACCTAATTTTCTGTTAGAAAAATTAAGTTTAATTTTATACAACGATGATAAAGCGACATTCTTTCAATTTTTATCAACTTGTTCATATTTAAACAATGTGTGTTTTACAAACAATACTGAGATATACAAGATTTTAGCAGAAAAAGCATATGAGAATCAATATTATGATTTGAATATTGACACAAAAATGAGCACAGAAGAAGTCAAAGTTATGTCACAGTATTATAGTGAATCTTTATTTGAAGGTAACTGCAAAGAAATGTTAAAAGGACGACCTTTCATTAAATTCAAAGGTGTTTATATAAGTGTGAATAATTATTTGAGACAAGGTGGTCAAGTTGAAGGACAATCATCTTTATTTAACCCTATCCATATGGTAACATACTATAGGTATTATAGATTTTTACGGAATGGTGATGTTATAAGAGTTGTTACAACAGATGAACCTTCAAAAGTTATAAATAAATTAGATTACGGGTGTAAGGATTCTAAAGTTGCTAAATGGTCTATCAATTCCGGTGATATTAATAGGCTAACAGTAAAGAGATTTGATTATTCAAAAGATACATGTTATGAAATATTTGAAATAAAAAACCGCACAAGTAGATTACCACATAACAGATTAAAATGGGTAGAGTCTTTCAGTTTAGATCAGCAAGGTGAAAGAAGTGAATTTAGATTAACTAATGAAAAAAGTTTTCATTTTGTAAAGTGCATAGATTTTGAATAATTTTGAAGAATTCTTATTACATGTATTACTCATTTTTAACTAAATTAAAAATACACATATATTTTTAAAGACTATAATTAAATTTAAGTAAAATTTTTTTATTGTTTTATTTGTACCATGTGAAAATTTAATGCGATTCCATAAAGTTATCGTGCTTATTTTCAATGCTAATATTTAGTTGATACAGAATAAAAAAGATTAAAAAAAAAAAAAAAAGATATTTTGTCTTTTATTACTAGGTATAATATATATAAATTAAACAAGGACCCATATTCAGTTAGAAGTGATATACATATATATATTAAAAAAAGAGTTTATTTTTTATTACTATAGCCAATAGTATTTCAAAGAAATAAGTTAATGAACTTTTTAGTATCACTCTCAGTATTAATTATTCTAATATAAAGATTGTTAAGAAATTTAATATTTAGATCTATTGAACAAAAAAATTTCACAGTAAGTTATTTTTAATCAATGAATGAATATAATAATACTAATATGACATCTCATGTCTCTTCAGAAAATGAGGAATCTTTGGATCTAGCCATTGATTTTGATACAGCATATAAAATGTTTGAAGAAAACTTTAATAATATGGATGAAAAAGTTCTACATCAATCTCATGATATTAATGAGCAACATACAAATAAGTATCAAGATTCTTTTTCATTTCCCATTTCTAATTTTAATTCAGTTTATGATATGATGAATAACGAATCATCAAAATCCTTAACACCACCAATAAATGTAACTACTCCAAAAAATCAATATGAATATTTTAATAGTAACGAACATCTCTCTTTTACACCAAGAACACAGTCTAATTTAGAGTTTGATAATTATAACAATAGACAAACTACTAATAAAAGTAATTTTTATACAATAACACCTAGTATAGATCCTAAACATTCAGATAACTCAAAAAAGAATTTTGATTTAGCAAACCAATCCCCTAATAAACAATTTCAAACAATTAAAACACCTATAGTTATGAATAACAATTACAATAGTTTACGACCTGTTCAATTGACAGCAGGGTCTTTAGGCATGCAAAAAACTCCTGAGAATAGTGTGCATAACATGAACTTACTCATATCGCCAGGGTTCAATAATTCTGGAATTTATGGTAGTAATGATCTTTATTTAAATAGTTTGATCCCAGATCAAGGCTTACATGAAAATTTTGAAAAAGAAAAAACACAAGAGAATATATTGAGTGCTAAGGAAACAGATAATTTAGTTAATTTTCTAAACCAGTTTAATAATTTAAAAAATAAAAAAATTGGTACATATCCTAAAGAGATAATAATAAAAGAAGAGTTTTCTTCATCTGATAACTTAAATTTCTCCAATGGTTCAAGTTTTTCTAATGGAAACAATGATAACCAATATACATTAGATCATGATAAAAGATTATCATATAATGAATTAGAGGAAAAAGTTGAACTAATGGAAAAAAAACTTTCCATACATAAAAATAGGCATAAAATTTCAGAAAGAAAGAGGAGAGCAGTGATCAATAATAGGTTTGAAGAGTTAACTGCTTTAATTAAATATCCTAGAAAGAAAACAACATCATCAAAAAGGATTACAAAGTATATGCTTTTAGATTATGTTATTGAGGATATTACAGATGTTGTTGAAGAGAATAGAAACCTTGAGTTCTTTTTACAAAATACAAACATGTACAATGAATTTCAACAATGGCTTTATACTAAAAACAAGAACAACAACAATTCTTCTAACGTACCTTAAATACATTTTTTCATATTTCCATAATAAGAATAAATATATAAATTTTAATTACAATTCTTTTTCTTTAAAAAAAAAAACATTAAATGATATTTAATAAATACAAAAATAGAATAAAAAGCTAAAAAATGCTATTATAATTTTAACTGTTCAAGAACAGTACTAGCTAAAGCTTTATAATTCCATGTATTTCCAGAAATCTTTTTAAAGTGAACACCTGCAGTTCCTATAACTGGTATTTTAACAATATGGATTTCAAAGACAACTTTTCCATTGTCATTAACATGTCTATTATGTCCATTTATTATACTCTTTCTTTTAGTAGATTTATTATCCAAATTCATATCTTCAAGCTCTGATCTAAGAGCAGAAAGATTTGCATCCTTGCCGTTTGATTGGTAATTAGAGTTATAATATCCATCGCCAACATTTTCAAATTCATCCGTGTTGTCAGAGTCATCAATTACATTATCATAGTAGGAATAATCAACACTAGTGTCACCCATATTATCTGGTGATCCAAATGAATTAGCAATTGATAGTATTTTTGGTGTTTGTGGAATTTGTTGTTTATAAGCTTTTCTCATAACTGAACCTCTTCTAGATATATTATTTTTTCCAGTGTCTAGTTGATAAGTTTTAGTTTCTATTTTTGGATCATCATAAGAGTCATCATCATCATCATCGTCGTCGTCTTCATAATAGGCTGAAGTGATTTCTTCTAACGTATCATTAGTACCTTTTTCATTTGCTTGTAATGGTTGGTTAACATGTGTACATATGAAAGCACCTGGAACTTCTTGATAATCAATATTCATATGGTTCAGGGTTTTTATGATTTCATATCTAACCACAGGTAATGGCAAATAAGATGTTGTTTGAACTGAGAAAAAGTTTTTTAAGAAAAACACTTTTGGATATTCAATGGATGGCATAGAATCTTTAGGAGCAACTTCTGCTTCGCTTAATATTTGTTCAATGGTTTTATCATCAATAAATCCATTAGAATTACTTGGTTTTTCATTTTCATTTAATATTTGACCACCAACAGATTTTGCTCTAGCATTAGGATGCAGTTTTCTATTATTATATTTATTTCCTTGTGATTTATTTTGATCGAATGGACCACTAGACTCATTATTATTTTTAGCATGTTGTTTATACTTTTCTGAAATAACAACACTCGTGTTAGCTTGCTTCTCTTCATTAACTGAGTTATATCTTTGCTGCTCTCTTTTTAATAAATCATCTGCATTGGAAGGCAGTGCTGGAAGTTTGGCACCAATATAATCTTCAAATCTTTTATTAATATCTTCTTGTTTTTGTAGATGTGGTACACCTTCAGAAACTGTTCTTTTATGTGCCTTTGCCCATGATGCCTTTTGATCGTTATCTTGTGCAACGTTATTAGATCTTTTATTTTTATTTTGTGAAAATCTTCTGAATATTGAACCAAATCTAAACTTATCATTATTTTCACTTTGGGAAGATGATGAGCTTGTAGTAGACCTTGATTGAACATACATATCTGGATCTTTCTCTTTCATTGATGGATTATATTTATCAGTTTTATGATTCTCTATAGGTGTTAGTAATCCTAAACCTTCATGTGGTCTATTGCTTTTTTTGTTAATTAATAAATTCAACTCGTTTGAAGGTGTAGATTGTTGGCTAACCTTAGCTTTAACTGGGGTTGTAATTTCATCTTTAGGACAATCTTCTTTTTGATATTTAGTATCTTTTTCCTCTTCTTTAGATGATTGATTTTTGTAAGGGAAGTTTTCAGCATTTTTATCATAATTTGCTGGTTGAGATTCATGTATTGGTGAATTTAATTCTCTAGTTAACATCAGACTATGTGCTTCGATATTTGGTGCAACCATTCCTCTAGTAGGAATAAACCCATCAGTATCAGTATATCTAGTATATTTATCTTTTCTGTCATAGAATTCATCAACCAAATGATATAACGAAATATCTGCATGGAATGCAAGTAAAGGATCATCTTCTCCATTTGATGGATAATCATTTCCAAACATTTGATAGTGTTTTGCTGATAATTGAATGTATTTTTCGCTGGTTATTAGGTCAGTTAAATAAGATTTAGCTAGCGCTGAATCATTAAAGAATGAAAGTCTAACCATCTCATCACAAACATCCATATCAATTTCAGTTAATGGTTTTCTTGATGGAACATGACTTAGAACTTTATAGTCATACCCTTCATTCATCCATGGATGATTTATTACATCATCTATGGAGTATCTCATATTTCTATCTACAAGAATCATTCTTTTTAATAATGATTTCACACTTTCAGATAAATGAGAAGGATAATCAACTTTACCTTCTTTAATTAATCTATGTAAAACATCTGATCTATCATTATCAAATGGGACTTTCCCACAAAGTAAAACGTATGTAACTATTCCAAATGCCCATATATCAACTTCAGGCCCAGTATACGGCTCAGCTTTTAATAATTCTGGTGCTGCAAAGTAAAGAGAACCACAAAATGTTTTTAGTTTAGTTTCAACATTATAAAAATTTGATAAACCAAAATCTATAATCTTAATATCACCTGCATCTGAAATTAAAATATTTTCAATCTTTAAATCTCTATGAACAATATTATGTCCATGTAAATATTTGATAGCTGATGCAATTCCTCTAGTAAACTTTCTAACTCTATGTTCTTTTAAAGACCCATGTTGAATAATATAATCAAGTAATTGTCCACCTTGTACATATTCAAAAAGCATATAATAGTGTGTAGTCAGAGACCATATATGGAAAAGTCTACAAATATTAGGGTGATAAAAAATTTGTCCTAAACCACCTTCTCTAACAGTTCTTTTATCTCTATTATTTTCTTTCTGCAATTTTTCTTTATATTCTTCATTAGTCATTGATGCTTTAAATTTTGCATCCTTTTCACATCTATACAAAAATGTTTTTACAGCTCTAGTGACAATTTTTACTGCACAAAGATCATGTGTTTTAACATTTCTTGCTGCTTTAACTTTACCCATTGACCCTGATCCAATGCTTTGAAAAAATTCCCAATCACCAATAGATTTTCTATGAAATTCTTTATATTTTTTACCACTATCAACAGGTGTATTATTATTATTATTATTTTGCACTTTTTGAGGATGTGGCTCTTCATTAGGTGTGACATGTGGTATATGGTTAGGCTTTAATGGCTGATTATCTTGGTTCTGAGGCTTAATTCCAACAGGTGGCATCAGAACATTTTCATTTCTATGTTCCATCTCATACGCTTGAATAAAATCTATGTTTCCATCATTGTTAAAACCATTGTTGTTTATTATTCTCTGCGGTCTTACCTCTTCTTCTGATATTCCATCAATTCTAATTATAGGAACATTATTACTAGTTTTTGCAATTTTGTTTGGATCATTGTTAAACTTATCAAATGATCTATCGGCTCTTTTTCGATCATTTTGCAGAGTAGGGGACATGATTGTATCGCATATAGAAGAGATCATTATTTCATTTTTATCTTTTCTACTTTGGTCCAAAGGTGTCATCGTATTACCTCTTAAGTTATCTGTATCTCCACTACTATTATTATATGATGAGTTAAATGAACTGTTATTAATTGAATTTACAAATGTTTTTTGCTGATGAGAATTAATAATTTGTGGTGGTGTTTGTGGTGCTTGCTTTTTGATACTTGCATGTCTTGAAGAGCTAGACAGCATCCTTGGCGTAGCTGGCATTGAAACTTTTGGCATCTGCTGAGATGATCTTCGACTATGTGAATTTCTATCCGGTGTTTTATTTACATTCTCAAAATTGTAATTGTATGAACTATTATCATTAGTTATATATGTCTTTTTTAATGGTTTACTGTTGGAGTTAGACGTATATTGGCTGCTGTGGCTACTCATTGTAATATATATTATTTGTTTTTTTTAAGTTTTTCAAATTATAAGAATCCTTTTATTAAACCTGTGTTAAAGAAATAGATAAACAGATTAATTATATTATGGGACCTTAATTGGATTAAAAAAAAAGTTAACCTAATAGAAATGATTAGAGTTTTTAAAAATAAAAGTTAATGATTGATCAAAATACTTAGAACTTTTATAGTGTTTTTAATTAATGCTTTCTTTTTAAAAAAGTAAAGAAGGCTAAATGAAATTAGATATACTTTTTCCTAAAGTTTAAGATAATTTGATGAATATAAAATTAGTATATTTAAGAGTATACAGATGATAGCTTAACTGGTAGTTATTTTTTGTTTTTTTAACTTATACAATTGAATAATTATTTCATTAAATTTTTATGGTATTTTTAATTTAAAACAATTCAATTATTACTTAAATAATGTTTGTGTGAAAATAAATGTGTAGTAACAAAATTTTAATTTTATTTTTTTGTGAAGATTAAATTTATATTATTATAAACAATGTCTATTTTTATTATTATTAATATATTTTTTAAATTTTTTTTTTTAAAGGGTGGCAAACATATGTATATGCATAATATATATACTATAGTAAAAAAATATATTTTAATCAATAATTTTTATATACTTTAAAATAGTCACAGTACCATTATTTTAAAAAAGAAAAAAAAAAAAAATAAAGCGTTCTAAAAAGTAAAATAAATTTTAGATAAGTTTTTCTAAAGATATGAATGTTATAATGATTTAAATATATCTTGCTATAAATAGTAATAATTTCATGACCATAATATAATATAATAGTTAAAAAAATTATTAAACATAGATTTATTATTATTATTTACATTTTATATAATTGAACATTTTGTATAGTGTTTTTAATTCATATATAAATATAATTTATGATCTTTTTTTCTTTTGATTTATGTATTTATATACGTTATCTTATATATTGATAATCACGTGTCAATAAACGCGAAATTTATCACATCCTTATTTTATAATAATATACATTAAAAAAAAAAAAAAAATTTTCTTTTATTTTAAAAATTGTTTTTATTTAAGAAATACGTGTTTAAATGATCATATTATTATAAAGTTAAATCATTTCTTCTAAGTTTAATAAATAGTATATAATACCAACTACTAAAACATTTAGTGACATTGTGCTTAAACATACACACACATATAAATATAAATATAAATAATAATGGTAGCATCTGTGGGGAATAAAAGAAGAAAAACAGGAAGAAGTAATACAATTGTTACTACAACAACCACAACAATATCCAATGTTAAAAATAACAATAATAAAAGAACTTTAAAGGAAGATGACTCTAAGTTAATAAATGGTGATGGTGTCCTAGATGAAGAAGAAGAGGTAAGTGATCCATATCAAGGTGTATTGCCTGAGAAACTATTAGATCAATTGAAAAAATTAAAAAGACCATTTTATAATCAATTTTTAAAAGAGAATAAAGGCTTATTTAAATCAATTTCTTTAAACAATACTAATGATAACGAAATTTTATCAGATATCAACAAACTTTTGAATACTTGGGAATATCAATATGTTGTAAGTTTTATGTATTGTACATTTCCATCATTTTTTAATAAAAATAGAGAACGTAAAGGCTTTTTTGGGAAAAAACAAATACCTCAGCCACCAAAATTATTAAGAGAGTTAGTATCATCTTATCAAAATAGAAATTCAGGATCTTTTTACAATAACGGTACTGGGTTAAGAGTTTCTTCAAGGCAACATCAACTACATTTGCAAAAAGAACAAGAAATGAGAAGTAAACTTTCTGAAATTGATTTTGATGGTGAAGTTGAATATGGCCCAGATAATAGAAAATTTCATGAATTTTTATTTATCCAAGATATTTTATCTTACTTAAACAATGGATCTAAATTTGAAGATGATATTATTGCCTTTCCTGAATACAAAGGTGATACGTTTGCTTGGTTATTAATGGAGCTTGCTAAAATCTATAATCAAGATCAAACTATTTGTGATGAACATGGTGTTTTAATGAAACATGGTACATGGTTTTCTGAAGATTGGAGTGCAAAAGATATCATAGGAAAGTTCAAAATTTTATTTGCTGTTGTTAAATTTTGTGAAATAAGAAATGCAAGTTTAAAAAATTACATTAATGACAATTTAGATTTATATTATTTCCCTAAGTTTGATGTTGAAATTGAACAAACAACAAAAACAGAAACTGTTAAGAAAAGAAGAAGTAAAGCAGCAAATCAGAATAGTGAGGCAGACACAAGTCAAAAAGAAGATCTTAAGGATGTCACTGTTTTCACTAAGGTTGAAACACATGAACAATATATGCTAATGCATGGTGGTAAAATTTTAAAGGTTATTAGATCATGCGGGATTCCATTAAAATTACCTCTAAGAAGAGAACATGCTGTAGATTCTGATGGAAATGATTTAATTAATTTTGAAGAAAAAATTAATGAATATGCTAATGCAATTAAATTTGAATATGAAGTTATAAGTTTTGAATTTGATACTTTAATGAATTTTAACACTAATAATACTGAATTTTATGAAAATAACTTAAGTATTGAGAAACAAAATGATTTGAAAGATTTATCCACAAATGATGATGCTGAAGAAATAGACGAGGACTATACGTTAAGACAAGTTTATATGAACACTAAATATGGATTAAACTTATTTAATAATAGAATGAAACAGAGAGAAACAGAAGCTTTGTTTAATGATAAGAAAAATTCACAAAAGTTTTTAGAAAAAATTTCAGAAAAAAATAAAAAAATATTAGAATCTGAAATTAGTGAAAAATCTCAGAAACAAAAAGAATACTTAAACAAAGCCAATTATTTGAGAAATAAATCACAAAGATTGATTAAAGATTTTTTAATTTCAAGATTTTGGAACAGATATCATTCTTTACAATTATCAAATGAAGAAATCTTAGAAGAAAAGTTTTTTACTCTTTTAGCTGATGATGTGAACCAATTAAAATTTGAACGTCATTTCCATAACGTACCTTATTCTTTAATATGGAAAGATGAAGATTTAAAAAAATTAGAAGAGGTTGATTTATATTTACCTAATCATAAAGATATTTATGAAATGAATTGGATGTTTAATTGTTCTTGTGATGTTAAAAACAATATTGTAGTTAAATCACCTAATAACACAACTGCTAATGAAATTCCATTAAATGAGGATATATTAGCTATACAAGATTTGAAGGTTGTTACAGAAAAAGAAAATGAAGAATTACATGAATTGGGAATCAAAGGCGATATTATTGATTGTATTAAATGTAATAGATGGTCACATTTTGATTGTTCATTGAAATATATGGCTGATGATGAAGATTATTTAAGCATAATTGCATTGATAAATTCAAGTGATATTGAAACTATTCAAAGTTTATTAAAAAAAGACTATGACTTTGCACCAATGGGTGGAAAGCAAATCGATAATGAAAGTATACAAGACAACGAGGAGGAGGGAGATGAAGAAGATAAGAAATCATTAACTAAAGAAGAAAGTGAGTCACAAGCTATGATTGGTAGTTTAGAAGTTAATTTGAAAGATCCTGATTTTGAAGAAGACAAAAGAACTTCTAGAAGAGCCGCAGCAATGAAGGAGGTTGATTATACTGGTAAAAGCGCATACCTTCCTATTGAGGATGAGAAAGCTGGAGGAAGAAGATCTTCTAGAAGAAGCACTGCATCACAAGGCAAATATATCGAGAAAGGTGAAGAAGAAGAAGAAGAACTTGAAAAAGATGGAAGACCATCATTTTTATCACAATTCCCTATAGGGTCTCTAGATAAGCTTTTAAATTCTACACATCCATTAACAAAAGTTTTGTTTAGAGGAAGTGAAGGAAAAACTAGCAATTCTCAAGAAGACATGGATATAATTTATGATACATTATACAATAAATTTTATAGAATAATTTGCTATCAATGTTGTAAGAGTTTATCTGAAACTACACTAAAAGAACAGTTTCCCCAAATTTTAAAAACCGAATTAATGAAACAAGCAAAAAGTGAGCTTGCTAAACAAAAGAGACTTGAAAAAAAAAACCAAAAACTTGACATGAAAAAGCAATTAGAAGCTGCAAAAAATTCAGTAAATGAAAAACAAGAGGGTCAACCCGAAAATAAGGTGGAAATGCCAAATACGGTAATCACCGAGTTATAGTATACATAAATTTATTTAAAAATTTAAAACACATTTTATAATTCACTAGTATTTATAATTTCTCATAATTTCAAAATTTAATCATTCATTCAATCATTCATCGGCGCATTTAGGACGTAAAATTTATTTATTTTTAAATCATACAATCCAATTTTATAAGAAGAAGTACTGGCTCTAAAAAGTTTGTAAATTAATAAAGGGTTCAGAAATATAAGATATATTGATAAGATTAAAAAACACAAATAAGCGACATCAGTCATTAATCATTTTACACTAAATTAAAAGCCAATAATAATATTATTATTCAACCCTTTGTTTTTTTTTAAAATATTAATTTAGATAAGAAATGATATTAAATTACCGAGGCCATTTTTAATGAAAAACTCGGTGTTAAAATGAAATAAAAATTAGCCAAAAGATATAGATCACGTGTATGCGGCTATTCTTAATTTCATATAAAAAAGATATGGCATTCAAAGAAAAAAAAAGCATGTGTGATTTTATAAATATTAAATTTAGAAAATTTGAATGAGAAATTAAATATAATGTGTGGTATATTGCGAAATGAATGATTTTTTTTTTTTTTAAAGGATAGAGAATATATAGGTTAATGAATTTTGACTTGTACCCTTTAAAATTTCTGTCCCTATATATTTTTTCATTTCTTTTTAAATTAATTTATTGGAATTGAAAGTAAAACATTTTATTATTAAAAAAATATTTTCAAGTCAAATTTCTTAATTAGGAGTATTTATTCCTACAAGCATATCATGGTTATGAGTTTTAAAACTTAATATAAATTTAAAAAAAAGACAGAATTTAAATATCAAACTCATAAAAACTTAACGGTTAGTATTTATTGTTTAGCACTTCTTATTTTAAAACATAAAAACTGTAATAGCCGTACCTATATTTGGAATTCTTTCTCCTTTTGGGAAATTCTTTTTTTTTTGTATGTGGGATTAATATGCAATAAATATCGTCAATTTATATCCATGGGACGTAATTTAACCTCTCTCTTAGGAAGTATCTTACAACAATATAGTCAATTTTTTTTTTTTTAGCTCTATTTTTTTTCCTGTTAAACAATAAAAAATATTTTTTAAATGAAAAATATTTTTTTTTATCTATAAAACGTTTTAAAGCAGTGTGTGATTATTTTTAAAAATCATACATAAATACTTTTATAATGATTAAATTTTGTTTCAACAAAAGACACCGAGGTATTAAAAAATATAAAAATTTATGTCATTAATTCTACAATCTGAGAAAATATTTTTAAGGAGTTAAACCTAAATATTTTTTTCTACTTTTTAAAAATTTGAAATAAAATGAAAGTTCAGAAAAAAAAAAAAGTATATATATAAATATAATGTAAATTTGGCATTGATAATTTATTTTCAAAAAATTAAAACATTGTCATATAATATTCTTAAAAAACCGTAACATCTTTAATCAGATCTTAAAACTAGATTTTTTTTTTAAAAAACACCCTTTCAAAATATAATTCTAGTAACGAATTTATTATTATTATTGTTGATAACTAAATGGGCTGCTTAAAAGATTTTCCAATGATTACAGAAAAGCTGAGAAAAGAAGATAAAATTAAAATACTTAATAAAATAAATGAACATGGTATTAATGACTTTAACGATTCAAAATCATTGAATAAAAGTACATCTATATCACCTTTATTAAGTTCAATCCTTAGCCAAAGAAAAGCTCAAAAATTAAATAATAATAATAAAAAAGCTATCCACCATTATCATAAATATGAAAAGAATACTTCACTTCATAATAATAACAACGACAACAAGGATACTTTAAACTCTAAGAGACGTAGAAGTAGTAGTTTTTGGTATAATACCAACTTCAATAATACGTTTGAAAATAGCGATTCACTAGTGTTTGAAGAAACTTATTATGAGCATACTAATAAAAATTCAAAAGATAATGACTGTTTTCCACTTTCTATTAAAGCTGATAATAGTAACTTATCTTTAAATAATGAACTATTTTATAACAACACTACTACACGTGTTATTGCCAATGTTGAAATTATTATATACAATGATTTATTAGATTTAGATTTGGTTGATGAGTATAGAACTAATGATATAGAAGAATTTTATTCTCCTATATACAATATCTGTAACACTAGAAAATCCAATACTAAAAAGACCAACACTAAATTAAAAAATGAACATCATAGTATAGAATTAAAAGATAACAATATTAACAGTCCAACAATAAATATTTCAAAAGAAATTTTGTTGGGAAAGAGTAAAGAGGCTCTTAAAATGCATACTAACAAAAAGAAAGGCAAAGATGTTATGCAACCTCATTTTATGAGACTATATGCATTAGAACAAAACTCTAAATGTAAAGGATGTCTACCGGATTTAGACATTGATGAATCTCTTTTATCACAATTAAGTTATGAAGATATCTGGACTCTAGAAGTTCCAAATAAAGAAGATAATAACGAAGATAATATAACAAGAGGTAAACCTTTTGTAACTGAAAATTTAAAAATTAAATTAGCTTTGATGACAAGAAAAAAACTTTGGTGCGACATGATTGTTGAAAATAAAAGAGCTAATAATAATATTACTGCTTCAATTGATAAAAAACATAAATATGTCTCACTCAGTTGTCATCAATTTGCACATATCGGATATACACAAACAAAACATGATAGTAAATCTACTGGAGAAAATAACATAAAAGAAATAAACGCTACATCTTTACTTAGAATTAAAGAAGGTGACTACATACCTTGGGAAAGACAAAGTTTAGCTACAAATGTCCAAATTAAAACCAGTCAACTAGGTTATAATGAATTTACTCAAAATAGCTTACACGGAAATGAAATAAAACAAAATAAAGCAAGCTCGTTTATTTTAAAACCTTTTGGCTTTTTACCAAACAGTAAAAACCAAGTTCAATATGTGGTTAAAGGTTGGGCCGATAAACGTTTTTGCTAACATCACAAAATTTGTCTTACTTTTCATGTTTGTATATAAATATTTATTTTTATGTAATAATATGACTCAAAAAGAAATGTTTAATGCATGTTTTAAAGTATAATTTAAAAAAAAAAAAAACAAAAAAAAAAAACTGTGGGGTTTAAGCATATTAGTTAAAGATGAAAAGTTGCATGATTTAATAAAGTTATTTATTTTAACTTTAATCTTGTAAAACGCATTGCTAACACCGAATACTGATAAATATTATTAGTCAGAATATTGACTAATAAAGGTTAAATAATTATCTAGATGAGATAATATACTATAGTTGTAAAAGTTTTTTTTTTTTTAATTCTCTTTCTTTTTTGCCTTTTTTTTTGATAATTTATTTATCTATAGCATATATCTAATCACTAGTAAATGTAATTTATCCTTATTTTCATTTATTAGATATGGACTTTAATTTTTGTCATGTCGGAGAAATAATTAACTTGTTAATAATTACTTTTTTTTTCTTTTTTTCTTTTTTTTATGTAATAAAATGTTTCGATAATGATTAATTATCCACAGTTTTTATTATTATTATAGATGAATAAATAAATTGTCAAAAGACATTATTCGTTTATCTATATATATATTAAAAAAAAAAAAAGAAGATAACATATATAAACCAATATAGATTACTGATTCTTAAAGTTTTTATTATTGCAAATTAGTTATATATTCAACTATAAACAATTTTCTTTAAAAAATGTTTTATTCAAAAATAAAGTTACTAATCAACCATAGAATACATTCAAAAATGACATTCTCCACTCAAGAAACAATTGATAGAGAAATTAAAAAAGTTTTAGTTATAGGCTCTGGACCTACAGGAATTTCTGTGCTAAAAGCATTTGATAAAGAAAGATCATTTGATTTGATTAAAGTATATGAAAAAAGAAGTGATTTTGGAGGCTTGTGGAACTACGTAAAGCCTATAATAAGCAATGATAGTGTTGACAAAGCGCCATTATTAGAATCTAAAAATAGAATTGCTCCTATTAAAGCAAACGATGGTAGTGAAAGATATGTTTTTGACTCTGCAGTTTATAAAAGTTTAGATACTAATGTTCCAAAATATCTAATGGAATATAATAAGTATCCTTTCCCTGAAGGTACACCATTATTTCCTGAAAGGGATACTGTTTTAAAATATTTAACTGATTTTGCTGAATCACATAGAGATCAAGTTATATTTAATACAGAAGTTACTAATGTTGTTTATGATGCTGAAAAAAAAATTTATAAAGCAAGTGTATTAGAATATCCATTTAATGAACCAGAAAAAAATTCAAAATGGGATGGTGAAGAATATGATGCTGTTGTTGTAGCTTCTGGAAACTATGACCAGCCTTTCATACCATTTAAAAATGGATTAACAGAGTGGTTTGATAAATATAAAACTTCTATATCACATTCAAAAAACTTTGATTCTGTGGACCAATTTAAAGATGTGGAGGGTGAGATATTAATTGTTGGAAATTCAGCATCTGGTAGTGATATTGCTTATCAATTAGCAACTTCTTTAAATAAAAAGATTTATCAAACAGCCAGAAGTGTTTCTAATTTACCAGCACCAAAATCTGACAAAATTATTGAAGTCTTTGATATTCAATCATTTGATGCAGCTAATAAAAGTATTAAATTTTTAGATGGATTTGAATTGAAAAATGTTGAAAAAATTATATTCTGTACTGGATTTTTGAAATCATTCCCATTCTTAGATGAAAGTACAATATTACCATTTGTTGATTTTAATAATGGTAAGAATGTCAAAGAATTATACAATCATATATTGCCGGTAAACTTACCAAGCTTGGCATTTATAGGATTGCCTAGATTTGTTTTACCAACAAGATTATCAGAAACTCAAGCAGCATGGTTAGCTAGAGTGTGGTCAGGAAGAATTGATTTACCTTCTAAGGAAATTCAAAGAGGATATCATGAATATTTTGCTGAGAATATAAATGCTGATAATTCAACATTACATGACTTAAATTTCCCAGCTGATGTTCAATATTCTCAAAGATTGAACAGAGAAGTTAGACAAGCGAGAAAGGCTAATAAAGGGTACTTTGGTTTAGAATGGACTGGTTCTAATATTAAGTTAAGAAGTAGTATTAAAAGTTTAAAAGAAGCATATGTTAGACATTACGCTGAAACTGGTAAAAGAGCAGAAACTGTTGAAGAATTAATTGAAAGTGGCTATTTCCAATGGCCGAAAGATGTTACTACTTGTGTTCAAGTTCCTACTTTTGCTCCTTAATGTGAGTTAAAGATATATAAATACATGTATATATGGATGATTTTTTTTTTTTTTTTTAAACTATGTTTTTTATTGATATTAATAATATGCTCATTCAACCTGTTTATAAACATAGGTATCAGCGCCAAATCGTTTTTCCAAATCAATATTTTCAATAGATATATCCCATTCATCTAAATCATCTATCATTTCTTCTTCTATTGGTATTTCATTCAAATTATTCGGATTGACTATATTCTTGGATTTTCTTCCTGTTTTACTCTTTTTAAGTTTATCATTACTCTTAACAATTTCAGATAAATATACCCATTCAAACTCACCATCTTTAATCCACTCCTCATCAACTCTTGTTGTTTCATCTAATTCAGATAATAAGATCATATATCCTTTATAAACATCATATGTTATTAAAACCAATATGTAACAAATAGGCTCGTATAGCGTTGTTAACCCTAGTTGTCTAAAATTTGAAATGGTGAAGCAAGCAAGTGCTATCATTATAGAAGTTAAAGCTAACGTCAAAAAAGATAAAATACTAGCTTTTGGATTTAAAACTGTTATTGTTTTTTTATTTATGTAATTATTTTTCATATAGTTTTCACCCATAGGTAAATCTAAGTTTCTAGTACTCCCATCTTGTGAAGATTCATAATCTTTATCTCTAATATTATGATAGATTTTTTGAGCACTGCTATTATTTGAAAAGTCTTTATTCTTTTGTATTATAAGAATCTTAATAAAGAATGATTGTGGGTTTTTAAATACGTTATAAAATATAACTATGGAATATATGAATACCAAAAATAGCTTTAAAAAAGAAGCAAAAAATGAGTATAAATCTGATTTGCTACTTAATGATGCATAATTTTCCATTCCTAAACATAATAAATCATGTAAATTAGTGTCATTTAAAGGTTGAAAAATCACATCTCTAAACTTATTAAGCATGTCTGAAAAATATCCACTATATTGCTTATAATTTAAAGAATAATAAACATAAATTAACGAATTCATTGTAATATTAAGCACTTGCCATGAGAATATAAACATATAAAAATCAATTTTATTTAGTTTATTTTTTATTACAGGAGCTATGTTTAACAAAAAATGATTGTAACAGAGTAAATCAAAAATAAAACGATTGATAAAACCAGGCTTAAACTTCCAAATCTTAATGGTAACCAATAAAGATGAAAAAGTACTTGTTTCATTAACCTGCGAAATATAATTATGAATCTCAAAAGCAAAGTAACATAAATAATTGTATATTATCAAAATAATAATTACAACTATAGACAAACTTTTAAAATATTTGACAATAAAGTGGTATAGATTATTTAAATAATGAACTTTAATTTTTGACTTATCCTCTAACTCAGGTTTTTTTTTATAAAGTTTTACTTTGTTTAAAGTTTTATGCTCTAATTTATGCATACTCAATGACTGAAATCCCATTTTAATTAAAAATATAGCAATTGTGGAAATCACAGAAAAAGTTACAATAGAAGAAAATATAGAGAAGGATGAATTATTACCTGAATAAAGATATGAATCTTTAGACATATATGACAGTAAATATCCATTGTTCATCTCATCAAATACGTCAACTTTATAATCACTGTTCAAAAAATTAGACCAATCGTTTCGTAGATGATAATTATACATAGAAAATGGTATACTGCTAATGGGATTAAACAAAGGTTGAGAAAGTACACAGCTAGATTGAAAAGAAATTTCTGTTAGGTTTAGACTGTTTAAAGAATAAATAATAATGTCATTATCGGCTGTATCATTAAATGTCAATAAAAAATTTTCATAATGAATTAATTCTGATGTTAAATTATCAAATAAATTAAACCCATTACAAGAAGAATACTTCAAAGGACCGATATTAGAGTAGTCAATTTCTGACATTTAAAAAATATAGTATATTTGTCTTGTGGAAATAAATGTTAATTTAAAGAATCTATATGCATATAAGTGAAAATCAGTGGGTTTCTATATTAATTTTGTTTTACTAACTTTAAAGTTTTAAATAAGTTAACAATATTTTTTAAAAAAAAACAAAAGCCTTTATATCTAAGATTTAAACATAACGTAAGGTCATTCAAGATATATCTTGTTAAAAAAATAAAAATGCATACATTTTCAAAAGAAAAAAAAAACAAAGCAAAAAAAAAAAAAAAAATACTTCAATGATAATAATCATTAATATATATATTTACTAAAAACCATAAATTCACCAAAAAAGGCCCGTCTTAATTGTAAACAGTATTATGAAAATGACTAATACAGATAATAAAAATAATGAAGATGAATCATTCATAGATTATCATATACTTTTCTTTACAACATATGATATCAATAAAAATGAAGTATTGACACCCCCAATCTATTATAATGAACTTGGAAAACAAAACCATCAATTGATTAGTAATTCATCTAACTATGGATCTATTGATAGATCTTTGAATGTGAATATTATACTTTCTATTATTAACAACAAACTAGATTTTAATCGATGCAATAATGAAATGATAGTACTCTCAACAGTTATACCTAACTACACATTTTACATTAAGAAATATGTGGAAAAGAATATGTTTAAAATAATGTTAATACATAATACATGTTTAAAATCACTACCATTAAATATTTTGAACGATGATACCTTATTAACAAAGGAAACTATTGAAGAATATGAAAACAAATATAATGAGCAGTTAAAAAAAAAAAAATATTCAACTCAAAATATAGATAAAGATCTTAACTCTATTATTGGCATTATGAATGATAATATTAATCAAGTGCTTTTAAGAGATGAAAATCTAGATCAGCTTCAGCAGAAGACGACTAAACTAAATGATAAAGGGTATAAGTTTAAAAAGGTTACCGCGGAGATGGAAAAAAGAGAAGTCTGGAAAAATAGAAAATTTAAAACTATTGCATGTGGGGTGGTGTTTGGTGTTAGTACTATAGGTATAACATTGTATCAATTGTTTCATTGATATATCATTCTAAAATAATAATACTGTATATATGTATAATTATTTATTGTGTATATACTTATTCCATAGATTCATCTTGCTCATTCTTCTCAACAGATTTATCATTATTTAACCTTTCTTCATCTTTATCGTCATCTATATCTTCTTCAAGTTTATTATTCTGCTTAGAAATTTTTTTGAATCTTTCAAATGTTTCATATTTTTGTAATTCTTGAATGGTCTCTTCACGTAAGTTTAAACTATCTAATCCATTAGAATCTAAAGCACTAAATATATCTTCCAAATTTATATTCTTTCTGTTATTAGCAACAGCCGCCATTCTTCCTAAAGAATAAATATAATTTAAATATAAAGTTGCAGAATGTTGTAAAGCTTCCTGTGCATCCTTGTTAATCTTTAAATCAGGATTATTTTTCTTAGCTAATCTTAATATAGTGGCTTTAGGAAATAAAACCATAGAATCTTTATCTTCTTCTTCTTCCATGATATTATCAATATTATCGTTTGTATTCTTACTAATATTATTTTCAGATTGATTCATTATAAATAAATACGGTTTTATTTATTCCAGTTAAAATAGGATAGTGAAACTATATTCGTTATTTTACTTCGGTTTTACTTGTGTATTCAATATCTATTGAACAGATAATATATGCTTTAGTTTTTTTTTTTTTTTTAAATAAATAAATAATAATTAACAATAGATTGAAGCAAAAAGTTTTATATTTATATTTTTATCACGTGTAAATATTTAGTTGCTTTTTTAAAATGGTGAATTTTATGCTTTTATTTTTTCTCTCTTTTATAATATTTAAATATTAATTTAAGTTTACTTATAATCAATATAGTTTTTTTTTTTTTTTTTTCTTCTTAATATATATAATAAGACCATTCAAGCTTTAAAACTAAATCAAGTGATTAAAAGGTAATACTAAATTTTAATTATTATTTTTGTTGATTTTGTATTTAAACTTGGAAACTACTATAAATAAGCCTGATACTAATCTACTATTTTAAGCATGACTGAAGAAATTAAAGACAGCATTGATATCACTGATAACAAGGAAACAAACATAATTGAAATAACTCAAGAAAAGAAAACATCAGGAAAAAAGAAAAACTTTATTTATAGACCAATAGTATGGGTTGATTGTGAAATGACAGGTTTAGATCATCAAAATGATGTTATTATAGAAGTTTGCTGTATCATAACTGATGGTAATTTAAATATAATAGATGAAGTTGGCTATGAATCTGTTGTTTATTGCCCAATTGAAAAGTTAAATCAAATGGGAGAATGGTGTATGAACCAACACACAAAATCAGGATTAGTTGAAAGATGTTCAAAAGCTACAGAAAGAACTATGGAAATCGTAGAGGAAGAAATGCTAGAATATATCAAAAAGTATATTCCAGAAAAAAATTTGGCTTTATTAGGTGGATCATCTGTTCATATGGATAAAATATTTATGATGAAGGATATGCCGAAAATTATTGATTATTTACATTATAGATTAATTGATGTTTCTACTGTTATGGAGCTTTGTAGAAGATTAAATAATCCATTATTTAGATGTATGACAAAACCAGAATCTGATCATACTGCAAAGAGTGATATTTTAAATTCTATTGAATTAATGAAATGGTATAATAAACATTTCTTTAAATCTATAGAAGAAACTAAACCATTTGTTCAAGAATGTAATGAAGAAAAGAAAAAGAAGGAGGAATTAGCAGAAAAGGAAAAATTAATTGAGGAACAAGAACAAGAATCTGAAGAAGAACCAAAGAAAAAGAAACAAAAAAATTAATTTAAATTTTAATATTTAAAGATATTGTTTTTATATATATGATTTACTCGTTTTTTCGTTAAGAAAATCATTATTATGAATTAATTAAATCAGAATATAGTTGCACGTGATATATACTTTTTTTTTTTTTTTTCTTTTTTTGTTAAATATAAAATTTTTAATTTCACTTTTGTTTTAAAAAAAATTTCTTCTTTTATTTCAAATCATTTTTTTTTTTTTTTTTTTAAATAAGCATTAATATTTTAAAAATTATCTCTGATAATATAATTAATGTGTATAATCAGTTAGAAACACTTAAATAAAGGATACACCAGTTCTAAACTACTTTTTTTTATTAACATCATGAGTGAAGAATTAGAAACAGTTGTCATTAAAGATATAAAATATCAAAAAGTTACTGAAGGGAAAGCTACAATCGTTTTTCCTGCTGATAATGAAAGAGATGTGTTTTATAATCCAATTCAACAATTTAACAGAGATCTTACAATAACAGCTATAAAAGCATGGGAACAACTTTACTTAAACCCACAGCAATCACCAAATGAATCTTCAGAAACAAATAGTAAAAAAATGAAGAAATCTTTTACAGTATTTGAAGGTTTAGCAGCTACTGGATTAAGATCATTAAGATTTGCAAAAGAATTACCATCTACCCTTGATAAAGTAATTGCAAATGATTTATCTAAAGATGCTGTTAGAGCTATAACATTAAACACTGAATACAATGATTTAGTAGAGAAGGTTGTTCCTATGCATGGTAATTGTAATATTTCTCTTTTAACAGCAGCTTCTAACATGAAAGAAGATGTTAATGATCATAAATTTAAAAAATTTGACGTTGTAGATTTAGATCCATATGGAACAGCAGCACCATTTTTAGATGCAGCCATTCAAGGTGTTCAAGAAGGTGGTTTATTATGTGTTACTTGTACAGATTCACAAGTATTATGTGGAAATACTTATCCAGAAAAATGTTTCTCTCTTTATGGAGGTGTTAATATGATGAATCACTGTAGCACACATGAATCTGCATTAAGATTACTAATATTATCTTTAAAACAAACAGCTGCTAAATATGGAAAATATGTTACACCAAGACTCTGTTTATCTATTGATTATTACATAAGAGTATTTGTGACAGTTGAAACAAAACCTTTAAAGGTTAAGAATTTAATTACTGAATTAGGAAGTGTCAAGGTTTGTAATAATGGAGGTTGTCAAGCATACTTTGAACAACCATTTGGTGAAAAACACGAAAGAATGTCTAAAAAAGATAAGCCATTTACTAAAATTTCAACAGCTAAATCAATAAATGTTGGTGAAACTTGTCCATTTTGTAAAAAGGTTTTACATGTTGTTGGACCAATGTATTTAGGCAAACTTCATGACAAAGAATTTTGTAATAAGATTTTAGATATTAATAGAGAACATGAGTCAATGCCAGAGAACTATTATGGTACAACTAAAAGAATAGAAGGTATGGTAACAGTTGCCTCAAATGAAATTGACTCAAGCTTTTATTTCTCACCATCTTTATTGTCAGGAATAATCAAAATTACTGTTCCTTCACTAAAAACTGTTATCAATGGTTTAGGCTCTCTTGGATATTCTTGTTCTTTAACACATGCAGCCAAATCTTGTTTAAAAACTGATGCACCATGGGATGCTATTTGGTACATAATTAAAAAAATAGGAGTTTTAGAAAACCCAGATTTCAAACCTAAATTAAATGATAAAATGCCAGGTTTCAAAATTTGGAATGATAGTAACATTGGTCATACTTTATCATCTGAACAAATTGAAAGTTTAGACTTTAAAAGTGATAACGCTGAAACTAAAAAATACTTAAAATTACAAAATACCAAGATTGTTAAATATCAAGAAAATCCAAAAAGTAATTGGGGTCCTATGAGTAGACCTAAATAAATTATTTAATAAGAAACAAAATATATGCTTATTTTATTTGATAGATATATTATATATAAATAATGAAAAATCTCTTCTTTTTTTTTTGTTTATGTTTAACTCTAAAGTAGAGTAATTTTTATTCTTAAAATATAATTAAAATATATAAATAACTTTATGTTTGTTTGTTTTTTTTGTTGTTTTAATATGTTTAAAACAAAAAAAAATACGTGTATGATGAATTTAATTAATAGATAATATTGTTAAAACCATTACTTTGATAATTATTCAATCTTAATAAATAATCTTCAATTAGTCTGTTTCTCTCTCTTTGTTTTCTTTTCTTTTTTTTTTTAAATATTAGTTTTCATTAATAATCAATTTTAAGGTTTGTAAACTTAAAATAATAATTGTAGAAATAAAAAAGGACAAAAGATTTAAATTAATTCAAATTCGTGGATTGGCTTCTTGAACATAACGTATCTGTAGATATATGGCCAACCAACAATAACAGTCATAGAAGCAGTGAAAATAGTGAATAACTTGGCGGTTCTCTTAGCTTCTGATTTTATCCATAAGAAAGGAGAAGACTTGTAAGTGGATTCCTTAGTATGAGTAGAGTAAAATTGAATTCTAGACTTTAAAGCAGAGTTTCTTAAAGTGGATCTTGAAATTGCAGAAAACATTATATTGTGTATATGGTTATTAAGATATGTTTCAGTATTGGAAATAGTTTGGCTATTTGTGATAAATATGTATACTAAACTATGGTTTTTATTATTAAATCTATAGTCTTATGATAATAAAATTTGATGAGTCTGTTTAAAAATTTTAAAAATAACAATTGAAATTCAAAAAAAAAAAAAAATAGTTATTTGTATTAATTATTATTAAAATGAAGAAAATTTTTATTTTAAAAAAAAAAATAGTTTATTAGTTTGAAAATACTTTTTTTTTTCTTAATTTGTATGATATTTTATATATATGTACATAAAAAATCAGTTGTTTTTTTACCGGATTTAAAAATATTTTTTACCAACCAATAAGATTTGAATTTTTAAATAAATAAAATAAATAAATAAAATATATTTATGTCACGTTTATAATTATTGCTATAAACATGTCACGTGTATTGTAATCACATGATTATATGTGATAACTTACATTTACTATAAAACAAAAACATGTGTTTATAATTTTAAAAAATTTTATGTTTTGAAATTAAATAATTAAAATAAACAACACGTTATTGATTATATCAAAAAGATTATATTTTCACATCTTTTTTTTGTTTTTTTTTTTTTTTAATAAATGTAGCATTCTTAAATGAAATTATTGAGTATAACCTTTAAATAAAAGATTGTTGATTTTACCAGCATATAATAACTTAGCTAGTTACATAATAAACAACGTGATGTTATTTGAAAGTGAAGATTGTAAATTTAAAGTTTGTTTAGATAAAATAACAACAAGTAAGGTTTTAGCTCTTATAGGGTTCTTATTAATTTTACAAAAATTATATAAAGTTATTAGATTATTTTTGAATTTATTTGTTTTAGGAAGTTATCATAAGAATTTACAAACTTACAACAACAAGGATACAACTTATAAATATTATGCTTTAGTAACAGGATGTACTGATGGTATTGGTTTAGAATATACACATCAATTAGCATCAAAGGGTTATAATGTCATTTTATTATCGAGAAGTCAAGATAAATTAGAAAGTTTATCTAGTGAATTAAAAGCCAAATACGAAAACGGTAATTTCCCAATTTATGTCTTAAACTGTAAAAACGTTGATGAAGATGAAACTACAAAATTATCAAACTTTGTTAAGAACTATCCAATTACTATTTTGATTAACAATGTTGGTCTTTCTCACTCCATTCCAGTACCATTCTTAGAAACCACACAAGATGAATGGAGATCTATTATTGATATTAACTGTACAGGTACATTAGCTATTACACAATCAGTTATCCCAACAATTAAAAAGACTGTTGCAGCTGATCCAAAATTAAGAGGTTTGATTTTAACAATGGGTTCATTTGGTGCTTTATTCCCATCTCCATTATTAGCTACATATTCAGGATCTAAAGCCTTTTTACAAAACTGGTCCATGGCTATGAACAGAGAATTATTAAAATATAAAATTGATACCAACTTAGTCTTATCATATTTAGTTACCTCTAAAATGAGTAAGATTAGAAGAAGCTCAGTTATGATTCCAACTCCTAAGCAATTTGTTAGAAGTGTTTTCACTAACTTAAATAACCATGGTGGTGCTTTAGAAAGATATGCTACTTGTACTCCTTATTGGTCTCATGCTATTTATCACTTTGCCATTCAAGAAATTTTTGGTTGTTACAATGGCTTAGTTAATTTAATTAACTTTAAGTTCCACTTAGCTATTAGACAAAAAGCTTTAAAAAAAAAAGCTAAGCAAGTTTAATCATATATGATTAGAATTACGTATATATAATTTTTGTTTTTTTCTTTCTTTTTGAATTCATTTAATATAAATATAGAATAATTATCATAATTAACTATTGTTTAAAAGTATTTATTTAAATGTTACTATACCATAATCTTTAAGTATGTACTTAAAATTAAGTAGAATGTATAATGTAAATAAATTATAACATTTATATTTCCTAATTCAGTGTTTCTACTTATAACATGCATAAGCAATTTGTTTTGAATTTGTTTTAAAAATTTTTTTTTTTTTTTTTTTTACAATAAATTTAAAATGTGATAATGCTTAAAAATAATAATAATATAAGATAATTTACTTTTTATTATTGCAAATAGAACATTAAAATAACTATACAAAGGTTTTTGACCAAAGCTAAAATTTAAATAGCATAGCTTTATATTTACTTACTATTTATTTATCTAAGCTTGTAGATAATATTAAAATATACATATATTAAGTATTATAATTTGATTTAAAGTTTACTTATACTTGTTCAAAACTTTTTTTTTTTTTATCTTTTTTATTAGTAGATAAAGGGATAATATCAATTTGAAAGTAACCCTAGTGCATACTAAAAAATAGCTTAATAGATATATAGATATACTATAACATGGATTTAATAAATTATAAAAGATTAGAAAAAGTTGGTGAGGGAACTTATGGTGTTGTTTATAAAGCATTAGACTTGAGAACACCAATTTCACCAGAATATGTTAACATAGACTCACCACCTACAGAAGAGACACATAGAGTAGTTGCTCTGAAAAAGATTAGATTAGAAAGTGAAGATGAAGGTGTACCATCTACAGCTATTAGAGAAATTTCACTTTTAAAAGAATTAGATGACTGCAATATTGTAGGTTTATATGATATAGTTTATAGTGATTCTCATAAACTTTACTTAGTTCTTGAATTTTTAGATATGGATTTAAAAAAATATATGGAACTAATGCCACAGAATCAACTTTTATCCAAAGATATTGTCAAGAAATTTATGTTACAAATGGCTAGAGGTATAGAGCATTGTCACTCACATAGAATATTACATAGAGACTTGAAGCCTCAGAATTTATTGATTGATAAAACAGGTAATTTAAAAATTGGTGATTTTGGTCTTGCTAGAGCATTTGGAATTCCTTTAAGATCATATACACATGAGGTTGTGACTCTATGGTATAGATGCCCAGAAGTTTTATTAGGTTCTAAACAATATTCTACTGGTATTGATATTTGGTCCATGGGATGTATATTTATAGAAATGTGTAATAGAAAACCAATCTTTGCAGGTGACTCTGAAATTGACCAAATATTTAAAATTTTCCAAATATTAGGTACACCAAACGATTCAGTTTGGACAGATGTTACATTACTACCTGACTTTAAACCTACTTTCCCAAAATGGCGTATTGGCTATATAGATAATGTTCATCATATTCCAAACTTAGATGATAATGGTATTGATCTTGTTAACAAAATGTTAACCTATGATCCTATTAATAGAATATCTGCAAAAAGATGTTTACAACATCCTTATTTTAACTCTTAGATTTTAAATCTAATATATATGTTAGTTAGAATTGTTATTTATATAGATTCTCTATATATCCGGAACATTGTTGATAATATTTGTATAAAGAAGATTCTTTTGAAGTGATTTATCTAAACTAGAAAATTGAAGCATAAAAACACCTGTATATCCAAGAATGCTATTTGTATTTTTATTAATTGTATTTAATGAGTTATACGGAAGTTGAATGATTTTTATTGTTTTTTTTACCTGATCATTAATAGCATTTATTTGTTGAACCATTGATGGAATATGTTGTAGTAGAATAGGGTCAACATCTTTATTGCAGGTGAAAATAAAAAATGTATTAAAATCATCAGTTGTAGTCTTTTCATCCATAATAGTTAATTTGTTCATTATAATATTGTAATCTGTAATCAATGTTTTTTTATTTATATGATGTGACTTCTTATCATTATTTAAATAATTTAATAGCAATAATTGCAAAATATCTTTATTGTTTGGAGTTATAGGGTAGGATATGTTTATACTTTTATTTAATACATCTGTGATAGGCTGGTAAAGTAACTTTTCATGAGGAGTTAATTTATTTTGATTATCACTTTTCGTGTTATTACTATTAAAATTAAACGACATTGTAAGAATATCTAATCTAATTTTTTTCTCTCTATGGTTTATAAAACCTTAAATCAATATAGCAATAAGATGTTTATATTATATATTTAAATACTCTATATATCTAGAAAGAGAAATTTCTTTTTTTTTTTTTTAATTTTTTTTTTTTCTTCATTGCCATCTTATTTCATTTTTTTTTTTTTTTTTTTTTAAAATTATGTTTGCTTAAATAATATTGTTTAAAAAGTTGTTATATTAACGATTAATAATAATTGGAACTAAAACCAATAATCATTTTCCTTTTTTTACACTAGTATATGGTTTTTATTAAAAATATTGTTAAAAAATCAAATTCTTATAGTAATAAAATAATGAGCGGTATATTTCCAATTGAAAAGCCTTTGAATAAAACATCACAACAAGTTATTTCTCAATTGAACGAGTTAATGT
This sequence comes from Hanseniaspora singularis (nom. inval.), assembly GCA_030565715.1. Taxonomy (NCBI): domain Eukaryota; kingdom Fungi; phylum Ascomycota; class Saccharomycetes; order Saccharomycodales; family Saccharomycodaceae; genus Hanseniaspora; species Hanseniaspora singularis (nom. inval.). The sequence goes on along the minus strand of JAJMDG010000004.1, from coordinate 25,596 downwards.
TGAAAAATTCAAATAAACTGAGAACACAATTAGAAAATGAAAAAGAAGACTTTGTAAAAACATTTAAATCTACTAATAGAGGAAAATCACCAACAGGTAACGCTATGAGACGTTATAAAAAATTAAAAATGGGACAAGGTGGTACATTGGATCCAATGGCATCTGGTATTCTAGTAATGGGATTAAATAACGGTACTAAGAACTTGCAAAAATATTTAACAAACTCTACTAAAAGCTATACATTTAAAGCTATTTTAGGACAAGATACCATGAGTGGTGATAACCAGGAAGATTACAAATCTACACTATCAATCAACTCTTATGAGCATCTATTAAACTTAACTAATGATGATAAAAAAGTCTTGGAAAATAAAATAAGAGAAAGTTTTTTAGGCAAAGAATTAAATCAAATACCACCTGTATATTCAGCTTTAAAAATTAACGGAAGAAGATTATATGATTATATAAGAAAAGGTGAAGAAATTCCTGGTGAAATTGAACCAAGAGTAGTAGAGCTACTTGATATTGAGTTCCATGAAGATAATTTCAAAACTATTGAACAAGAACCATTAGAAGAAGAATTAAAAGAAACTATAAAGAACGAGGATGAAAGTGAAACTCAACAAAGAAAGGGTAATAAATTTGAAGGGAATCATGATAATATTAAAAGATTAGGACCTTCTGGATCATTACCAGTAACAAATGAATTATTTGATTTGGTTAAAGATTATAAAAATCAATTAAAGATATTTACTATTGATACTAATGAAGATGGTGGAATATTAAAATCAGATGAGGAATTACATAAAATTATAAACAAGGATGATGAATTTTTCAAAAAAATGAAATTAAGGCAAGTCCCTTTAATTGAATTAAATATGACCATAAAGGTTTCCTCTGGATTTTATGTTAGATCCATTGTTAGAGATATTTGCAAACTTTTAAATACCTCTGGTTATATGACTTCTTTAACAAGAGTGGAGCAAAAGCAATGGGATATGAAAAAAGGTTGCTATTTCAAATTAGAAGATTTTGAAAAAGATGAAGAATTTTGGTATGACACATTAGTTGAAGTTATGAAAGATGAAGAGAAAGGGTCTTTAATTAATATTAGAGAAATTTTAGACAAGAAATCTTTACAAAATGAAAACAATAAAAGAACAATTGAAGAAGTTGGTAACACTGAGGATAATGAACATAAAAAAATGAAAATATAACTTTACAAAGATATCATATAAGTAATCTACCTATTGTATTTGTTATCAAGTATATACATGCACGTGGATTTACTACTATAAATAAAAAAGCAATTTAAACGTTGTTACTTTAAATTTTTTTTTTTTTCTCTCTCTCTTGTATAAGTATATTTTTAGACATACTGTGCACATGATAAGAGGATATATCGATGTTAATGAGCATCCCTATTAAAAGAAACCCATTTAACTTATTAAGTACATTCTAAGGGTTTCTCATGATGAAAAAAATTTCCATTCATAATATATATATATTTTTTTTTTTTTGGACAGATTAAGACTTTTTTTTTTTTTTTTTTTAGATATATGTTGTTTCTTTATGTAAATAAATGTGGGCGCAGTGATGTAATAAGGAAATAAAATCAACGTCATTTTTTTTTCTCTTTTTAAAAAAAAAAAAACATCATGGTTTATATTTAAATGGTGAATGTAAAAAGAATAAAAACACAGATAAAAATTAATAAATAAACCACAGAAAAGTTATATATGAAAAATTAAGTCTTTAAAAAAATGAAAATTGAGAGTAAAATATTATTATACTCACATGTATTTCTTATGGGATATATAATGTATTTCTTTAGTGATTTATTATTAATGATGTTTGTGCCATATAAAGAAGGTTTAGATTTAATGTTAGATAAAGATATTAACAATAAAAACTTGAAAATAGATGATTTAGTTATACCTAAATGGATTCATCAAACTTATAAAACAGAAGAGGTTCCAGAACATTGGGTTAAAGCACAGAAGCAATGTATAGATATACATTATCCAGATTATAATTACACATTATGGACAGATGCAATGGTTTCTGATTTTTTACAGGAAAAATATCCTTGGTTTTTAGAAACATTTAATTCTTATGAACATAATATTCAAAGAGCAGATGCCTTAAGATATTTTGTCTTAAGAGAATATGGTGGTGTTTATATTGATTTAGACGATGCTTGTGAAAGAAAATTAGATTCTTTACTACAATATCCAGCATTCTTTAGAAAAACATCACCATTAGGTGTCTCTAATGATGTTATGGGAACTATTCCAAACCATCCATTATTTGTAAAGCTTACTGAAAACTTGGAAAAGTTTTCTAAAATTAATATTCTAAACGTTCCTTATTTATCTATAATGTTTAGTACAGGACCAATGTTTGTATCTATTGTTTATCAAAGATGGTTAATGACTTCTTGGTCTTATGGTTTAGGTTTGAATAAGAAAGGAAGTGAGGAGTTGATGAAATATAGACCAAAGGTTATGCAACCATACCAATATAAGAATAGCATTGGTTCTTTCTTTAAAATAGCTGAAGGTTCATCATGGCATACAGGTGATAGTAATATTATGTTTGTATTAGGTTCACATATTACTGCATGTGTTGTCGGAGGTTTCATTTTATTCTTTATTATATTTTTCATTGAATTGTTAATATATGTCTCTTTACAAAATGTTATTAATTCTTGGAATTCTAACAATCAAAATGAACAAAAGCTGTTTAATGAAAACAATAATATGATGTTATCAAGAATGGTTGAACCTGATTCTAGTAATGATGATGGTAATAATATATTTTCACTAAGATTACCATATCAACTAAAGCTCACAAGATTTGTTAATAAAATCAAATCAACATTTACAAATAATTACTCACCATTACAACAAAATTCTGGTCAAAAAGAAACACAAAGTAATTTTTTGCCTATGCACAACGGTCCAAATAACTTAAGAAATCCTGACTCCACACATGATCATAATGCTTCTTTATCAGGTTCAACAAACACAAACAATTGTAACAATACTAATAGCAAATATAATTATCAAAGACATCAAATGAGAAGACAAAGTAATTTGCCAATGCAAATTCAAGCTCAATTAAAAAACAGTGAACATTTAGAACAAAATAACAATTTGTAATGTTAATTGATTTTTTTTCATTTAAACAAAAATAAAATATATTGTTAATAAATACTTCAAATGTTTATTTTATAAGAACAATAGTCTCAGATGTAATAGTAAGATATATATATATGTGTGTATACTAAATTAACTTGAACTTATATAAATAAGTTTGCCTTATGTTATAAACAAAATAATAAAACTCATTTCATAAATATATATACTTTTTTTTTTTTCTCTTTAAAAAAAAAAATTCTGAATAAATTGATTTCTCTATAAGAATGGAACATAACAAACCAAACTTAAAAATGAGTTTTATAAAATTAAATAAACAACCCTTAATAATTATTGGTATTGCTTCTTTAATAGCATTTACTATCATAGGGTTATCATCAGAACCAACAGATTATAAAGAAAAACGAATTGATAGAAGTAAAGAAACAGTTGGAATAAAACGAACAGGGCTGACATGTTTTTTAAACACTGATCTGCAAATATTAGTTTCTAATGATAGATTTATCGAATATTTAAAAAATATTTTTAAACTTTTAGATAAGCATTTTGATTTTGATATCGGTACCATAATAAATTTGAAAAGGAATAACGATATGGTGTGTGAAAATGGAATGGCTGATACTTTTAAGCTACATATATATTTATATGATTTAATGGAAAAATTGCAAGACGGAAGCAATAGAAAAAAAATGAAACTTTATATTAAACCAAACGATATAAGAGTGTTAGAAATATGTTTGAAAACGAAATTATTAAATGAGCAACATGACTGGTTAGAAATTTTAGAAAAAGTTGTTTTGACTTTAGAAAGTGAGTTTGAAAAGTTTAAAAAGAATATAGAGTATTCATCAACAGTAATAACTATTCTGGACAAAGAAGAATATAGTCTACCTTTTTATGGATTTACTAAGAATATCAGCTACTGTGCAATTTGTAAAAAAACTATGAAACCTAAAAAAAATATTTTAGGTAAGGATATTTCATTAAAGACTTTTTCATTATCCATTGACATGGTAAACATTGAACGCTCAGATACAGATTTTGAACAATTGATAGAAAAATCCATGAATGAGTATATAGAAAATTATAGATGTTCTTATTGTACAGTGAAAAAACATTATAATAAAATAACTAATTCAAGTTTAAAAGATAAATATAATAATGATAATCTTTATATCAACGATGAAATAGATTGCAAAGATAAAGTCTTGACAATATTAATAAGAAAAAATGAATGGGTAAGCTATCCGAAAACTTTATTCATTAATCTTAACAGGTTTAAATGCAACTTTAATGGTGTTTTTACAAGAGTTAATAATCAATATTACAATTTTCCAAAATATCTATACTTTAATGGTAACAACGAAATAAAAAAATATAGACTAAATAATCTTGTGAAACATTCAGGTGGTATGGCTACAGGTGGGCATTATCAGGTTTATAAAAAAAAGCCGCAATTGATAAAGATTAAACATGTCATTAATGATGATATTAGCACTGACTATATTCTGAAACATGCATTAATCAATCATGATGACGATGCTATTGGTACTATTAAGAAGAAAACCAAATATAGTCCATTTGATAAAGATGTAAATGATTATTGGTTAGTCAATGATGACAAATTTAAAGAAAAGTCACTTTTATACGATATTAATCCTAATGATTCTAATAATATAGTAGGATTAGTTTATGAGTTATGTGTATGAATTAGACTTATCAATTATCTCTTTTAGGAAATTTTGTGATTTTTTTTTTTTTTTTTTAAGCTTTTAACATATATTTAAGGATATAATTAATTAAATAATTGACAAAAAAAAAAAAAATTTTATTATTTCATATTGTTGTTCAAATGTATACTTTTAATTATTTTTTTTTCTTCTTGAAAGTTAAATATAATCTTCTTTTTTATAATTAACTTTTTAAAAATTGTATTTAATCAATTAAAAAAAGTATTTATTCAGAAAGATATTTAATTAGTATAAGGGTTATTATATAAATATAAACCAATTTCTATTCATTTTCTTGAATTATAAATTTAAGTTATACGCAAATAAAGTGACTTAGTATCTTCCATTTTTATTTATTTATTATAACTGTAATTAAAAAATGTTAAAATCATTTAAATCTAGTCAATCTAACAAAAACAAGAAAGTCACCATAGGTGATATTTCTAAACCTACTAGTAATATCCCAGAACATCAATTAAAAAATATGAACACTATATCAATTCAAAAGGCACAGATTTTGAAGCAACAACAAACCAGTATGAATATTGAATCTTTTGGACAGAAAGATTATTCTAGGGCTGTATCACAAACATCATTTTCAAATCAAATGGAACCACCTAATAATCTAAGACATATGTCAGATGCCTCTGTCAAGAACAATTTTATAAATAGAGTAACTTCGGAGATTTCTACAACAAGCAATATATCTTCTACTTCTCAATTTAGTCAAACAAAAAATAATAATAATCGTCATTTATATGGTATTGTTTTATATGATTTTGAAGCTGAAAGAAGTGATGAACTAGATTGTAAAGCAGGTGAAAACTTAATAATTTTTGCACATCATGATGAAGAATGGTTCATAGCTAAAACTATTGACAGGATAGGTGGCCCAGGTTTAGTACCATGTGGTTTTGTTATGATTATTGATTTAAAAACAGGATTTTCTAGCGGTAATGACTTAGCCAAAGATATTCAACTCAGTGGATTGCCTACTGTTATGGAATGGAAAGAGAATCTACATCAACAAAAAAGTAAAAACATTGACTTAAAAAGCAATCCACTCAAAAGTGAACAAAAATTAGCTTTAAATAATTCAAAAACTAATCAGCAATCTACTAGTTTAAACTCTTCATCTAATAATGGAAATCTAATGTATAAACAAAGAAGTAACTCAAATACTAATCCTATTAATAATGAAGATGACAACAGGAATAGCTTTAAAAACGATGAAGATAGCTATAACAATAAAAATAGTGAAGATTTTGAAGATTTTATCCTTGAAGCTAACGTTACAGAATATATTTGGGAAGAACAAAAATATAAATTTATTATTAAATGTTTAACATCACTATCAAAGGAAAAGATTTTAAAAAGAACATATGAAGACTTTTATAATTTGCAGATTACTATTTTAAAATCATTCCCTAAAGAAAGTGGTAAGGTAATATTAGAAAATGGACAAATGAGTCACAGAATTGTTCCATACATTCCAGGTCCAGTTCCATATGTCACAGAAGAAATTACCAAAAAAAGATTAAATGATTTAAATACATATGTTAACGAGTTGATTAATTTACCTAATAACATATCAAGAAGTCAAAAAGTTCTAAACTTATTCAAAATTCAGCCTGAAAATGGGTTCGATTCTGAAAAGATTGATCATAATAACCACTTAAGAAGCATCAGTGAAAGTAATATCCAAGAAAAACAAGTGATTGAAGAACATTCTGAGCAAGATAATCTTCCGATTATTGAGCCAGAGTCTTTTAACAATAATATATTTAGTTCAACACAAAATACGCCTTTAAAAAAGGATATTTCAGATAGTAACCAAGGAACCCTTGGTTTAGATGATAATATAATTGACTTTAATAATGTTATTGATGATAATGCAGAGAATACTATACAATTAAAAGGGTTAAAAATATCTCAAATAAATAATATAAGCACTAACCATTTAGAAACTAATCAACAACATGATATGAATGTTCAAAAATCAATTTCACCTTTGAAGTTTACTGAAAAGCCATTTGTGAATAATAATAATAATAATAATAATAAGATTGCAAACTTAACTGTTAATACAAATCTCGCAGGTATCAATAATGATAAATCACAAAGCAATAATACTATAACAGATTTGGTAGGAACACCAATGACTGCTACTCCGAGTGGACTAGGAAACGGTAAATCAGTAAAGATTAAATTCTACTACGATGATGATATATTTGCATTATTATTAAACACTAATATAAAATTGGATGAATTAAAAGCAAAAATTTTGAAAAAGATTGATGCGACTGATTATAAATTATTTGTTAAAAAATCAAATATGAATGAAGAGATTAGAACTGATACAGAATTGCAATTAGCTATTGAATCAAAAGAAAAAATTACTGTTGTTGTATGATTTTAATACCTACTTAACGGCTATGTGTAAAAACTAAAAAAATAACATTGCTAATAGATAAAATATTAAGTGTTAATAAAACATTTAACTAGTTTTGTTACTGACAGTAGATAAATTTTTAAATAATTTAACACCCCTAACCCAACAGTAAATATATATTTTTAATAACACATTCTGCATGAAATTGCTTGTATATATTTTAAATATTTGTAACTTATGCATAAGAAATAAACTTTTCAGTGTACAATTACATTTCCATTTCAATATCTTGAGGGATAGAATAATATCGCTTTTTAGACTCGTAACAATCATTATAGTAATATTCATACATGGGGAGTCCATCTGGTAATCCTTTACTTAATTTCCAATATAATATGTTTTTTAGCTTTAAATACTGTAGCTTGAATCGATTTATGAATGAAAAATATAAAAATATTGGCCAATTTATATATATTGAAACTTGCCAATTAGTTGATGTACTTGACATGGAGAAATTATTGGTTAATTTATCTAAAATAATATCATCAGCTGTACTTACATATTTTTTAATACTATTTTTATTACTATTATAAATTGTAGGTATGTTTACTTTAAATTTGGAAAACTTAGATTCATTAGTGTGAGTTGGTTTACATGAAATGCTCAAATTTTTTAAATCGTCTATCAATCTTCGTCTCTTATAGCACGATATATTATTATCATAATCAAAATCTAATGGTCTCTTCTTTTGAATACGTTTAATACTTTGCATTGATTTTAAAAATGGATTGTTTGTATTGAATTTTTGATATGTTTTATGTGCATTTCCATCTAAACCTTTATTATCTTTGTTAATATCATTCATTGCAGTATAATTAAAATGTTTGTATTCAAGAACTTAAAGATGCTTTCAGTCTTTCAGAGTCTGTAGCAGTATCTTTAAATACTAACTGAAATTTCTTATAATAAATCTTTATTTATAAAAATAAAAAACTAACCCTATTATGTATTTATTAAGTTATTTTTTTTCTTATCGAAGTTTCTAGAAATATTCATTAATTATTGATTACACTTTAAAAAATATACTGAATGAAGAATTTCACGTGCAAATATTAAAATTTCCAAAAAAAAAAAAAAACAAAAAGATGTTAAATTTAAACTAACGTTCTTATATTATTATATATTAAATAATATTGTACTATTCTAAAACACTTAAAGAATAAGTGCAGTGTTCTATATAATGTATATTATGTTTTAATAAAACAAGAACTCGTCCTTGTTAGCTCAGTCGGTAGAGCGTTCGACTTTTAAACTTTCTAAAAGCCACAAAGGAATCGAAATGTCAGGGGTTCGAGCCCCCTATGAGGAGTTCCGTTTATTTTTTTATTTATATAAAAATAATTATCTTTTTTTTTTTTTTTTTAAGGTGTCTATTTCATATCAAAACTGTATACTTATTATTACTTATTTCTTTCTTCTTGTTCTTCTTTGATAAATATATGAAAATTGCTTATTACACCAAAATGGAATTCAATAATATAAAAGAATTTCCACATTCATTATCTATTTACTTAGATAATCATTCAGATGTAAATACTACAATCAATCAAGATGACATTAATAATATATTAACGCCGTTGTTAAATACTAATAGTGGTAAGGGTTTTAGAAACATACTATTATTGAGCTTATGTGATTATTTAAACATAGAAATTAACGAAGATAATATAAAACTTAGATCAATATCTGAACTTGTTGATTTATTACACAACTCTAGTTTGTTGATTGATGATATTGAAGATAACTCTAAAATTAGAAGAAACCAACCTTGTGCATATATTCAATATGGAGTAGGGCTTACTCTTAACTGTGGAACACTTGGGATATTCAAAGGTATAGATAATTTAATAAAAGTTATGGACTCAGGAGTCATGAAGGATCTAACTTCAGATGATAAATATGACATATTGAAGATAATTAATGAAGAGATCATGCATCTTCATATAGGCCAAGGATTAGAAATTTATTGGAGAGATATTACTTTAAATGTTCCAGATTCAGAAAGTTATATAAAAATGGTGAGAATGAAAACTAGTGGAATGTTAAGAATCATGGCACAACTATTTATAAAATTTTTTAAAGTGACAGATCCCAATAAAGATGAAATTTTGAAACTTATGGCTTATATAGGTATCATATATCAAGTTAGGGATGACTATTTAAATATAATTAATAATAGTGGAACTGATATAATTGAAGGGAAATTTTCATTCCCTTTGTTATTGGGAATTAATAAACAATTATCGGAATCGAGTGAGAGTCAAATTTATGACATTTTAATTAAGAAATATAAAAAGGAAGCAGATGTTTCTTATATAATTGAATATTTGGAAGAGAATTCACTTTTAGAGATAAATAAAGATCTAATTAATAATTTAGTTGTTCATGTTTTAACTGAATTTAAGTTGAATGAAAAGACTCCTATAGGTTACCTTTTAGAAAAGTTAAAAATATAAACATAGGAACTAATTGTTAAAAATTAAAGCTTTTTTATCTTTGTTTTTAAAAAGAAAATTTAAATTAATATAAAAATAATAACAATTTTAAAACTTATATTTGTAATAATCCATTCATTTATATATGTCTGTATATATATCATATCTCTATTAAAAGGATCGGAAAGAAATCAATAATAATTAAATATTTAGTTTTATTATAAATTTAAAGTAGTATTTTATTTTCTGTCATCTATATGTTTTCTACAATTAAAATTGTTAATCCGCTCATTAGCTTTACACTATAAATTTTATTTTCTTTTTAAATAAATAAATAATAATGATAATAAACTATTTCTTGGAACTAACTCTATTTCTTGGACCACCTGGACTCTTCTTGCTTCTGACTGTTAAAATTTCAATACCATCATTGGTGACTAATAAAGTATGTTCAAATTGAGCACTAACTTTACCATCAATAGTGGAAGCAGTCCAATCATCAGGCCAAGTAATACAATCAGATTTACCAGCATTGATCATTGGCTCGATAGTAAATACCATACCTGGTTTCATGATACCAGCAGCTCTATTCTTTGCATAATGTGGAACTTGAGGAGCACAATGGAAATATTTACCTACACCATGACCACAGAAAGCAGTAACAACAGAACAATGATTTTCAACTGCATGTTTTTCAATAGTATCACCTAAACTACAGAAAGTTTGGCCAGGCTTACATAATTTTATAGCTTGTTTCAAACACTCTCTAGCTGTTTCAACAGTATTAATAACTTCAGCATTTATTTCTTCACCAACATAATAAGTTTCATTTAAATCAGCATGGAAACCTTCAAAAAATACAGAAACATCAATGTTAACAATATCACCTTCTTTTAAAACAGTTTTATCTGGAACACCATGACAAATAATTTCATTTACAGATGTGCATACAGACTTTGGAAAATTGTAATAGTTTAATGGAGATGGATAACAATTTCTCTTAATGGATTCTTCATGTACAACAGCATCAATTTCATCAGTAGTAATGCCAGGCTTTACTAATGCACCAGCTATATCTAAAATTTCTCTACCATAAACACAGGCTTTTCTTATCTTTTTAATTTCTTGTTTAGTATAAACTGGAATAGAGTTAATTCTATCATTCAATTGTTCTTCAATAGGCTCCCCATTTTCTGCCCATTCAGCTTTAGCAATATCTTCAGGGACTACTCTCTTTGGAGTTAAAGGATAAGATGCTCTTAATGGACCAGGGTACTTAAAAGCTTTAAAAGGATCGTATGATACACCATCTCCTTCTTTTTCATCCCAATGTAATGCTTTGTGTTGCTTATAACTGAATTTAAAACAATCATCATCACAAAATATTGAAGTGATGCCTTGTTTTAAACAAATAGGACATTTCAATTGACTGCTAGTGATTTTACCACATTGTAAACTAGCACAACGGTTTGGAACAAAATTTTCAACTTCAGACATTCTTTTAACTGATATATAGTTGGTTTGTATCTAGTCTTATTAAACTTTTAATTAATCAAAAATGTTTTTTTTTAATAACTTTTTTTTTAAAAAACTTTGAAATTTTTATATATAAATTCTCTTTTAAAAAATATATGTTCATCTGGGAAAAATCAGATAAAATTATTCATGAGAAATGAATACAACAAAAAACATATATATATATATGAACATGGTTATAAAAAAAAAAAAAAAAAAAAAAAAAAAAAAAAAAAGGAAAAAAGAAATTCAGAGATTAGATTATAAGTTTTTTTTTTTTTTTTGTTGTCAACAAATAAAGACTTATCATCAACCATTTGTTTTACATATATACTTTAAAAGAAATTTATAAAATCTATTTAAACTTTTTATTTTTAATATGTCTATGTTCCAAAGTCTAGATGAATGTGTTTATAATTAAAATTATAGATCTTCAGGACCGAACGATAATGGTAATAACTCTTCTAAAGTCTTGACAATATAATCTTTACCTTCTTGGTACTCATTAATAAACTTAAAATCAACATTATCTTGCTTTTCTGTTTCTGTTCTAGCTCTACACATAACAATTTCTAGATCGCTTGGGTTGACAAATTCTCTCATAAATTGTCTACAGATACCACAAGGAGTTACAAAACCTTTAATATTTTCACCACCAACTACACCTACTTTTTTAAAATTAGATACATTACCTTCGCTTACAGCCTTAACAAAAGCTGTTCTCTCAGCACAAATAGCACCACCATAAGAAGCATTCTCAACATTGCAACCATTTATATATTCGATAGTAGCATCATCTTTTTCAAGTAATATAGAAGCACCTACATGAAACTTAGAGTATGGTGCATATGCTTTATTTTGAGCGTTATATGTATTCTTGATTAATTCAAACAATTGTTGATTCATTTTTCCTTTATCTTGCATTATTTTGTTTAAAAATATACTATTAATTAAACGATTCTCTTGTTTTATTTTTTTGCAATACGTTTGCCAAACTATTCACTTGTAAATCTTTTAAAAAAAAGTTGAGGGGTTTTATAAAAGTATCAGCCTTTTTTCTAATCTATTGTCTATAACAAATGATTAATAAATATTAAAAACAGGCTTTCTCTACTTTTAAGATATGCTTATATAAGTAGGTAATAAATATTGAATTAAAATTTTTTTTTTTAAAAAAAAAAACTTATATTGAGGTCATAAACGTTATATAATCGTAATCATTTTATTTCTTTTTGCAATTATAAAAGCATTAATATAATATTATTTCCGCCGGGATTTGTTTTTGCTTTAAGTTTTCTTTTTTTTAATTCATTTATAATTTTGTTTAAAAAGCTCATATGTACTATATGCACGTGATATTCACCCTACAATAGGAAAAAATGGCATAAACAAAATTTTTCTTAAAAAAAAATAAATTTTATTTATTTCTATTTTGAAAAATAATATTTTTTATGTTTACATTTTTTAAATTTTTGATAAACAATAAAATTTTTATTATTAATAAATATATAATTGTAAACATGATTAAATAGACAAAAGAAATGATTTAACAAGATAATATATATATTAAGATTATATCTAAAACCAAAAAAAAAACTAACAATGAGATCAACACCAACTAAAAGGTTGAATAGTAAGCCAGATCTTCAAATTAAAAATAAAATTGCAAAGACTCCATCACCTTTTAAAAAAGAAAAAAATGATAAAAAACAACATATTTTAAATGATATTTCATTACAAAACCATTTAATGACACCTCCTATAACAGTTACTAAAAACAGCACAGTTTCTAATGATGAGGAATTGAATTCCAATTTACCTAAGAAAGCATTAATAGAGAATCTTTTGGAAATTGATTTAGAACAAAGAATGAGTCCAAAATCGTCACCTTTGAAGAGAGAAGTTTCACCTAGAAAAAGAAAAGCATCTACTATGGGATTAAGAGATTTTAGATATAGACCTCTACTAAATACAGTTTTTGATTTAAAAGAATATTTAGAAGATTTAAAAGCTTTAGGCAAAGAAGAAGATATGGAAGATAACGATTATAAGTTTATTAAACAAAAGATATTATTGTCCAAAAAAGCTGTTGTAGTTACAGGTGCAGGTATTTCTGTTGCCTCTGGGATACCTGATTTTAGATCGCAAGATGGTATTTTTAATCAAATGAAGCTTAAAACTATGAATGATAAAAAGTGTAATGATGATGTAAGTGTGCAAAGTGGTAAGGACCTTTTTGATTTCAACTTTATTTATAGTTCTCCAAAGGCCTTGTCATTATTTAATGATATGGTTTTTGATTTGCATACAAAAATTAAAAACACACAAAGCACAAACTTTCATAAATTTTTAGATAATCTTGCAAAGAAAAAATCTTTAAAAAGATGCTATACTCAAAATGTTGATGGGTTTGAAAATCATTTAGAATCTTTAACAATTAAGCATCCAATAAGTGAAAAAAGGCAACAGTGGCCTAATGTTATACAGTTACATGGATCTATAAATCATTTACATTGTATTAAGTGTAGAACTATATTTGATATAGAAGATAAACATTTTATTAATCAAGAAGATATTGATCAGAACATATTAGCAGATCTATTACCAAATTGTCCACAATGCGAAGAAGCTGAGAGTTTAAGAGAAATTGTAGGGAAAAGATCACAAGGGGTGGGCAAACTAAGGTCTAACATTATTTTATATAACGAAGAACATCCTGAGTCTGAGGGAATTGGAAGAGTTGTAGAATCTGATGTGTTATCATCATGCGATTTATTAATTATATGTGGAACTACACTAAAAATTCCTGGTGTTAAAAGAATTGTTAAAGAGTTTGCTAAAAGTATAGAATGTAAAAAACAAGCAGATGGTCAAGGTGGTGCTATCATATGGATAGGAAATGAGATTCCAAATCAAGCGATTGTGGATCATGTAGGTTTTATTGATTTAGTTATTTTAGGAGATTGTCAAGAATTTGCAAAAATGACTGAGCCTTGGTTTAATTAGGTATATTATAAAAGTTATATATTTATGTTTGTCATAAATAGTGGGTTTTTGTTTTTCTTTTTTTTTATTTAAAAAAGAAATAAATCAAAATTACTAATTATATATATATATATGTATCAAATTTTTATAAACAATTGTGTAAATATTATAAATCATCAATTTCAATTTGATCATTTGGTTCTTTAGGTTCTTGGCCTTCGGACCATTGTGTTATATCATCAATGTAACTTAAAATAACTCTTACACTTTCAGGGTTACCTGCTTCTAAAGGTAAGAATTGAACCATACCAAAATCATCAACAAGATTAGAAATTCTATTGTTCAAGTTATGGAATTTAGGATTTGATGTTTTATTCATATTATCACTTAATATTAATGGATCCGGATTCAAATACTTCTTTAACTTTTTTTTAGAAAATTCATTCTTAACTAAATCAACTTTACTTAAGATATTTATATGTGGCAATTCTAAGAGAATCATTGCTGACATTGCACTTAAACAACCAGAGAAGAATTTAGAATCATCAATTACAAAAGAAGATTCTAATAAATATGAGACACATAGATTTATGTTCATTTGGTATCTTAAATAATTTACTAATCTAGGAATTAAATTATAATGATTATAAAGTTCAATTTGTCCTGGAAGATCAATAATAAAAAATTCATCATTAAAATCACCTAATTCTTCATCTAACCAATCTAAATTTTCTAAAAGATATTCAAAGCAATAAATTAAACCTCCATTAGGACCTAGACTCATTTCTTCCATACAATCTTCTAAAGATATTAAGTCCTTAATATCAACAGTAAATTCATAATCTCTTGGTTCAGCAGCAGGATCTAAATTGATAAGACTACAACGTCTAGAATTTTGTTGCATATAATTAACTAAAGAATTACAAAATGTAGTTTTTCCAACACCTGCTGGACCTAAAACCAAAACACCAACTCTTGACATATTTTTTTTTTAATGTATGAATCTAGTTTTGAAAATTGGTATCCTTGTATATAATCAAACCTGTTATATTGGTTTTTATTTATTTTAATTATAATATTAGATAATTAAAAAAAAAAAAATTTTATACATAATAAAGAACAATTAAAAAAAAAATCATAAAAAGTAAATCTAAAGAGGAAAAAGAAAAGAGCAGCATGTGACTCAATTTCAGAATAGTTAAATCGTTTAAACAATAGAATTATTTTAATTAATATAACTTTAAATTATTATAAATAATTTTAGTTATAGAGAAATAATATTTTAATTAAATTAATTGCATATATATTTTTTGTCATTTAATCTTATTGAAAGTAATATTATGGTATTTTTTTTTATTCACAAAAAATTATTGTATTTGTATTAATTTTTTTTTTTTTGTTAATTTAATTAATGATATTATATTTATATATTGATTATATCACTATGATATTAAAAAAAAAATTATATTATTACTTATTTATTAAATAATCTTATTAAAAGTAATAAACCAAAAACTTTTTATTTTAATAACTATATATTAAATAATGAAGGTTCACTATATCACTATTTTAACAACCATTGGAGTGTTAGCAAATTTGAATTCTGCAATCCCAGAATCCTCTTTATCTGTAAAATCCACCTTAGATGTCGACTGGTTTAAAAATTTTAAGGCTGAAGTTAGATCCAATCCAGAAAAAATACAATCTATATTCAGAGCTCAATTTAACAAGAATTCTAATGAATCTGATCAGTCTAATACTCAAAAGATTGTTTCAATTATTAAATCTTCTTCTTTATTAAATAATAAAGTCCAAAAATTTAAAGATCAACAATTTGGTAGTTTGGTTTCTAAATTTTTAGCTCCTAATTTTAAAAGTGTTAATATTGCAGCAGCTGAAACTACAGAAAATGACATTATCAACAG
Organism: Hanseniaspora singularis (nom. inval.); assembly: GCA_030565715.1. Taxonomy (NCBI): domain Eukaryota; kingdom Fungi; phylum Ascomycota; class Saccharomycetes; order Saccharomycodales; family Saccharomycodaceae; genus Hanseniaspora; species Hanseniaspora singularis (nom. inval.). The sequence goes on along the minus strand of JAJMDG010000004.1, from coordinate 9,393 downwards.
TTTTGTTTTAGAATTAGAACAAATTGATAACGGATTGTCTTTAAATTCCATAGGTGCTTTATCTAATGATGAGCATGACTATAATGATAACAACGAAGATGATTTAAGATCTGTAACAAAATTGGTTAATAATCTTAAATCTAAATTCAAAGGTTTCAAAGAAAATTCAAATGTTGATAAAACAGTGTTGAATGTCTTTATGGACTCAAAACTTTCAGAATTAAGAAATTTAAAATATCAAGCCAATGAGTTTAACTTAAATTATCTAAGTTCTTTAAAGTTTTGGATTAAACAAACTTTAATATCATTAAAAACTATTCAAGAATTTGAGGAACCAGCTGATATTGAGAGTGTATTAAGAGAAAGTAGCGACTTAATCAATTATTCTTTAGATGATCAAGATTTTATTGGTGAGTTTATTGGCCATATGTTGATAGCAAAAATTCATGATAGTATGGCGGTTGGTAACCAAATGGCTAGTCTTAGTGGTGTTGCTAATATTTTAACTGATTTAGGTTCATACACTACTATTTTAACTGGTACTATATCTTTGTGTTATTGGTTATGGGCTTTACCTTTAGGCCCAGCTGCATGTGTATTTGGAGTTTCTGTTACTTCTGCCTCAACCATTGTCTTATTGGTTAGAATTGTAAAAAACTTATTAATTTAAGAATTAATTAGCAAATAAATAAACATAAAGTAAGAATCAATATGGTTTTATATGCTATTAGCATTATATAATAAAATTCTATAATTTTTTTTAAAAAAATTATAATAATCTTAAGCATTTTAAATAGTATATGCTAATGAATCTTATATATATTTATCATTATCTTCAATGTATATTGACAAGTTGATCTATAAAGCTCAATTTCAAATTAGAAACAGAGGTCAGATGATGGTGCAATCTCAGGAATATCACCTCTCGTAAATGATGGTTCCTTAAAAGATTTGATAATGTTTTCAGGAACATTTAAAGTTGGTTCTACTTCAAAAAGCTTTTCTCTATTAATTTCCTTTGGTATTTCCCCTTGCATTAAAGGATCAAAATATTGTGAATTTCCAACAGCATTATTTGCGCTTTGAGCAATAGAGTTATTGGGCAGTTGATTATTCGCAAAAGCAGAATTCATACTATTATTATTAACTTGGCCAAAAGCATTATTTTGTGGAAATGAATTATTAACTGTTTGGTTGAATGGTGATGGTTGCGCTTGTGAATTATTTCCTGTTGTCATGCCTCCACCAAAACCAGTTGACACATTACCACCTTGTTGACCAAATGCAGAAGTTGCACTATTAGTGTTATTATTTGAATTTCCAAAAGGTGAGTTGTTGTTATTATTATTGGAATTACCAAATAGATTTGGTGTGTTATTTGCTGCACCAAATGCTGATGTATGATTGCTTGTATTATTATTCATACCAAATATATTGGATGTATTAGTATTTCCACTAAATCCAGTTGTCGTGTTATTACTCATTCCAAACGGATTACTATTGTTGTTATTATTATTATTATTCATTCCAAATGGATTACTATTGGTGTTAGTATTATTATTCATTCCAAATGGATTACTATTAGTTGTATTATTATTATTCATTCCAAATGGACTACTATTGGTATTATTATTATTATTACTATTCATTCCAAATGGACTACTATTGGTATTAGTATTATTATTATTCATTCCAAATGGATTGACATTGTTGTTATTATTATTCATTCCAAATGGATTGGCATTGTTGTTGTTATTATTCATTCCAAATGCATTTGATGTGTTGTTATTTCCACCAAACGCACTATTAGTATTGTTATTTGATGTAAATGCACTTGAAGCAGTGTTGTTTCCACTAAATGCATTAGAGTTGCTATTACTACTCATCCCAAACGGATTTGAGTTATTATTATTAGAGTTAAATGGTGTTTGCTGATTAAAGCTTGGATTTCCAAATGCAGATTGTTGATTATTTGATGTACTACCATTATTATTATCTACATGTAAAAACTTACATCTATTACCATTTCTACAAGTCCCTTGTTGATAAAACTTACAAGGTGTGTTTGACTTGTTATTATTGTTGTTGTTGCTGTTATTAAACCTATTTGAATTAAAAAACATTATATTATGTAATACACAAACAATATATAGCTATCTTAATGGTTGTTTAACTAATTATATAGGTATTATATTCCTTGGAGAGTCCTGTGTTATTTAAATTTTGACATAATTTTTTTTTTAAAAAATTCTTAAATGAATTTAAAAAAAAAAATTGAAGAACCCGTTACTTTTTTCTTTTTTTTTTTAATTATAATGCAAAATTATTTATTTATTTTTATACTTAATCAATATTTCATTATTTTGTTGAAATATCATTTTTCAAACACTTAGCAATTTTTTAAAATTCCAATTGTTATGGATAAAAATATTTATGAACCAAAAATTAAGATTATGTACATATCTAAGTCAAAATAAATATTAAAAAATGACAGTTTGCGTAAATTGTGGTGATTTTAAACAAGATGGTAAACTTTTCATAAAGTATAACAATAACTCATATAAACTATTAGATTGTAATAAATGTGGAAAAGTTTTGGATAAATATATAGAATATGATAACTTGAACATACTTATAAATATTATATTGTTAAAAAGAGGTGTCTATAGGCATCTCGTATATAATAACAACAATAGCATATCAAACAAAAGATTAAAGTATATTATTCTTTTATTTGAAGTTTATATAACATGGGTATACCAGGAACATCTAAACCATATATGTAAATTTAGTGAAATTAATTATTCCAATGCTCCAATTATACAAAAAGTTGCAAAAAGTTCAGGTATTATAGATTCAATTTTTCAATTGAACGCATTTTGGCAATATTGTTTTTTTATCCAATTTTGTTTTATAGATCAATGGCTAATGTTAAGGTTAATTAACTATGTCTTTGTTGATCATTTGTATTTAAAAGACAAAAAATATTCGATGGTGGTTTTTGAAAACACTTTACTTTTATCATATATTTCAAGATTGCTCTTTCCTATATTAATGCTGATATGGCCTTATGATGATAGTATAATTATGCCATCGTTTATTATAAAATGGCTTACAAATTATTATCTTATAGAAAGTATTAACTTAATTTTACAAAAAAAAGCACGTTATCCATTTTTTAATAAAGTAATCTTTATATTTGTTATGATCTTTATACTTAAAATCGGTATTTTAAATCTTATTTTAAATGGATTTTATTTGTTAATATGTCAATTAATGCTTATTTTAGGCTTTGAATCTTCATTTGACATTAAAATTTTTTATAAAGAGCGTTTCTTAAAAGATTTATGTTATCAAATAGCTTTAGGATAATTATTAAAAAAAAAAAAAAAAACATTCAGTTTATTTCTTTTCATTCAAGACCAGCATTTATATCTATATATATATCAAACTTAAACTATTACCATTAACTCAATCCAGAAACTGCATCATCAGAATATCTAGGCAATATGTCCATATCTATATCATCTAATATCAAACTACATCTCATCAAAGGGTATGAATAATCTTCCTCTTCCATAGACGTCCTATTATTATTGTAATAAGTAATATCATCAACATCCATATCATTCAAAACGTCAGAAAAATTGTTAAATGCTAGATTTGAAATTGATTGTGATCTAAATCTATTAGGTCCTGTAAGTAATTCAGTATTTAGTAAATCTGTAAATTCGAAATCATCATCAAATAAAGAATCTACAGTATTTGAAATAACTGAAAGTGATGTAAATTCCCCTCTTTCAAATTCTCTAATAGAACTCAAAGCTATAAATTTAATAAGTGGAATATAATTTTTTTCAAAGTCCCACAAATAACTAAAAGTGATTATAGGTAATGGGATTAAAAACATAGATAAAATCCACCCATTATTATAACCAGCCAAAGTACCAGCCATAGTTAAGTGGAATAAAAGTATACCCATTATAACTCTTCTATATATCAATGGCCATACTTGACCAGTAGAATGAGGTAAATGATTCATAGAGTAAATCAATTGAAATTTGTATACATGATATCCTATAACAAAATATATCAATCCGGATATCAATATTTTTGTAGATAAAACACTATAAATCAAAGTAATTATTAAAATTAAAATTGATTGTGGTAATTGCAGTCCAAAATTAAAAAAAGGTGTTTCAAAAGTTTCCTTATTATTTTTTTTTATAAATGGAAGTTCTAAAAAGGCACCAACTAATAACAACTTAAATGGGAACATCCCAATCCCTTGTAATATTATTAAATCAACATAAAATAATGAAAATTCTTTGATACTTTGTGCTAATTGATACGCTATTTTTGTAGTGTCAGTAAAATAACCCCAAAAGTTGGAATAGGTACCAGCTAATGTAAATACTAAAAACAAATTAACAAAGATATAGAAAAAGTTCTTGCTAACTAATGATATTTCCTCTTCGGAAAATGAAATAAAGCCTTGGTACGATGTTAAAATCTCATATGCAAATGGCATAATAAAATTCATTATGGTAAAGAGATATGTAGGTAACAATCCTGTGATTAAATTCTCAGCCCATTTATTTTTCATCAAAAAATTACCTAAACTTGGCCAAAATTTCAAAATTGTTTTTAAATTTAATAATGTTGCTAGATAAGAAACAGGTACAATTAAAAACAAAGATATAATTAAATTACATGAAGTTACAATAACATTTTTAAAAAATCTTTCTTTAGATGTTATAAAAATGTTTGTCCATTGAATATCATGTGGTGCAGGTGCCAAACATGTTTGTAGAAAATGGACCCTAGGATCAATTAAAGTTTGAGCTGCCATCTGTGCATTAGCTACTGTATCCAAAGTCACAAACGCAGTAGATATAGTAGCAAAATTATTACTGTCTCTAAGTTCCCTAATCTCATTTGCAATTAATCTAGATTTTACTATATCTTTACTTAATTTTTTTTTTTTTTCAAATAATTCATGAACTTTGCTCCAATCTTTACAAATAACAACTTTTTCAACTTTACCTATTTTTAAATTATTCTCTATTAAAGTTGTTAAGTCTTTCTCATTTCTTAAATTTAAGGGAATTCCGGTGATCCTTATAGTTCTATCAATAATCTTATTTTGCTTTCCTAATATTTTTTGTCTAATATTGACAATAAGTTTAGTTTGTTTCTTTAACAAAAATAACGTTATGAAGGTAAAGATATATGTAAAAAACAAATACATCCAAACATGAATAACTTTAAAACTTTCAGAGTCATCATTAAAAACATTTCTTTTTATTATCATATTCTTTAAACCTTTAACAAGATAAAACTTATTTTCATCATCACCATCATCATAATTTCCAGTATTTTTATATCTTACTGGTGATATTATAAATACACCGATTATTGAACTTATTAATAGCAGATGAATGCACATCTTAAAAAAAGAGAGATACACATAAGCGTCAATTCCAGCAAATTTCAAAACATCAATATCATTAACTTTTAATAATGTTGGTATCCAATTAAATATATTTCTACTAGTATGATCCCATACAGGTAAATCATTCTTTTTTTTAGGATTACTATTAATATCATCATTCTCACTATTATTAGTGCCATTTCTTTGGGTCTCTAATTGTTTTTGAATGAAAGGTACTCTAGATGCATAAAACCATGGCATTTTACGAAGCATAATAGAAAATAATGTTATTGCAAATAGCCCTAGCCCAGTTGCAATATAAAGTTGTGTTTCAACAACAATGGCTGATGGCCTTCTTGGATCTAAAGGAATGCCACTTGGTTTTGAGCTTGATGGTTGTGTTAGTGATGGCTTAGTTTCTATTGTATATTTTATTGACATTATTTATTGTTTATTGTATCTATCGTTATTAATATTAAATAAATATATGTGTGTATTCCAGATAATTTATTATAATATTTAGATAATAATAATAATATAGCTTATGTAGTTATCTTTTTAAAAAACATATATGTATATGCTTGCTTTGTCTGTTGAAGAGGTATATAGTAATTTGGTTGCTATATTTGCTTTTTGTAATTACCATTAATGTATTTAAAAAAAAAAATTAGATCTATAAATTAGCTAGGCGTTCTTTTTATTTTTACGAACACGAAAATAACAAATAACCTTTAAAAATAAATTAAACTACATTCAGTTTTTTTTTTTAAGAACGGATATAACCGAGGCTTGTTTTAATTAATATATATACTTTCTTTTTGTTTTAATTTCTCCAATATTGAGCAAAATTATGTAATTGATCAATAACTAATGGTATCAATGCATTTATACTAGTGTTAATTAAGTTTTGTAAATATAAAATAGCATCATCTTCATTCATCTCTAATTGAAATTTATCTATAAACTTATTATAATCATTTTTTATAATATTAAAATTATTATTATTCGTATCTAAATAATCTTCATTTAGTTCTTTTATATTTGATTTGTTTTTATTAGGTAATAAAGTTTCTAATGGGATAGAGTTTAAATCAATATACTTAAACAAATCAATCAATAGCCCACTATTTCTACGTAAGATCAAAAAACAAACAAAACAATATCCTCTAAATTCATCATACTTTTCATTATTCTCCTTAGTTCCACCAAACCCTTCAACAATTTGAGGTGGTAGTTTCATTAAAGGTGGAAATAATTTAGGATCATTACCTAAAATATACCCAAAATCAGCATGAAAAAATTCACCAACTGGCGTTATTAATAAGTTTTCTAAATGTCTATCACCAATTCCTAAAAGATATGTTATAACAGAATAAGCAGCTGTAGATTTTATAAAGGTATTTATAATATTATTCTCATCGTTTGCTGACTCAGCTTTTTTATTTAAAAACTTTCTAATAGTTCCATATTTGCTTAAGATATTAGAAACTGTGTCACTTTCAATAAACTCAATCATACCTATATTTAAACCCATTGGTAAAATGGAATAAGTTCTTATGTCTAGATTAACATTGTCTTTTAATAATAAAGAATCCATGATTTTAATAATATTGGAAATTAACTGGTCTTGTTTTAAATCATCACCATTTTTATAAATCACAGAATAATCTTTAACTTGTTTAGTTGTCACATCCTCTAATAATAAAGATAATTTTATAGGCTGTAAAGAACTTTTAAAAATCTTACAATCGGATGCATTAATCTTTAAAATTTTAAAGTTTGGCATAATAGGTAATCTTAGACTATCTTCTTCTCTATACCTATGTTTTTCAACAAACGGATTTAGCTCCTCATTGATTAAAGCTTCTAAATAATTTTGTTTAGTCATGTTTTTAATACTTCCAGACATAAAGGTTTTAGCCTTTTTATTAATCATATCCAAAGTCAAAATAAATTCTTCTTGTAAATCCAATATCATCTTTTCATCTTTGTCTAATTCATTAGTATATATATCTAATATTTCTTGAATTTTATTTGAATATAAAAGCTGTACTTTTAAATAATAATACAGGTAATTACCTATCATAATAAAGCTATCAACAGCCTTCTTTATCAAAAAAACAACTAAAGGTGATATAGACTTTACTATCAACGGATCAGACAAAGTTATACTTCTAGGAACTGTAAACTTATCACCATCTATAACAACTTCTTCTTCAAATTCTTGAGAGTCGCTAATCTCTTCGTCATCAAATTCCATATCAAAATATTCACAATTTTTAAAATCCCAACATATACCTTCAACGATATGCAATAAGTATAATTGGAAATTTGTAAGACTTAAAACTTCTAAAACTTTAATAGTAAAATTAGAATGAAAAAATTGTTGAAGTTTTGAAAATAAAAAAAACCTCATTTCTTCTGTATTTTCTTCATTATAATAAAAACATTCTTGTAAAAGGTTATCTGGTATTGGTGGTAGTTTTAGTCTTAATAACTGTAACATAATCTCAATTGAAACTTTCTCAAATGAATAATTTTCAAGTAATAAACTTAAAGTTATGTAAAAGATGTCTAAATCTTCTTTCTTCTTTAAAAGAAATGTTTTTGGAAGTATTAAAATGTCATTCCAATTAATATTCATAATGATTGTTAAAAGACCAGAACCATCAGTGTCTAACTTTGCTAAAATATATTTTCTAAAAGTCCAAATTAATCTACTTTTAAAATTAAAATGATTTTTATCATTTTCTTGTAAAACTTGCCATAAATCCTGATTTGTATGTATATTAAGCCAGTTTAATTCTGATATTTCATTTTTGCTAAACTTTATATCTAAAATATCTTCAAATATATTATAATTTCCGTTTCCTGTGATCATTGGATCACTGTGTGTATTATTTGACATATCTTCATAATTAAACTTAGTAAAATCTACTAACCTCTTTAATAAAAGTTGTGTGATATACCCTGGTTCTACTTCATTTAATGGTTTGCAAACAATATTTTCATAAGGTTTCTTTTTTAATATTATTTCCGTTCGTTCTTCTATAGGGTTTTTAAGAAAACAAGAATGCAAAGGATCATTAAATCTCATCTTTTTAAAATTTTCACCTAACTCTATAAACTCAGTATTAATATTAGTATTATTATATCTTGCAGGATGGTTAGAGTCATTTATTTGTTTTGAATAGATCTCTGATTTATCTTTTTTCATATGTATATTCATAACGCTATCAATATTAAGTCTATCATTTATGATAATAGGAAATTTATATTGTTCAAACTTGATTAATAATAAGTTATAACCATTTTCAATATCATTAAAGGATATAAACTCATCAATATTATTTAACCTTTTAATTAAAAGGTCATTAAGATGTTTTAATTCATAAAAATCTGTAAGTAGATGTTTATTAACTGCATTTATAGTATTAGCATATAAAAGAGTGTTAGTTTCAAAATCATTAAATTTAAAAAGTCTAAATCCTTGTGAAAGTTTATTTATCTTTCCTTCTGTAAGATTTATTAAAAGCTTATAAATTTTTTTGCTGCTCTCTTTTTCTTGATTATTACAATAATGCTTTAAATGAACTTCATTTTCAATTGTTATTAATATTTTAAATTGCTTAGAAAATATGTCATCAATGCAATATGGTATTTCAACTTGCAAGCCCTGCTGATCATTTTTAGAATCAAATAAAAAATGACAAGGGTCATTTATTTCTTTAAGCACGTTATCAGATATGTATTCAACCAACTGTATGTTTATACCACTAGGTCCTTTTAATAAATCTTTATTGTAAAATTCTAATCTCTTAATTGTAAATTTTATTCTAGCATCAATATCCTTACTCTGAATAAAGCTGATTTCATTAACACCATTATGTTCTACATTCTGTTCTATATCAGAGATTTGATGCACCATTGTTTTTCCTTTTGTTTTTTTTTTTTTTTTT
>JAJMDG010000003.1:164740-201524 GCA_030565715.1 Hanseniaspora singularis (nom. inval.) | reverse complement strand
GAAGAAGTTGCTGAAGTCTTTGGTGATGGTATTGAAAACTTAGGTGCTGTCTCTGGTATTGCTGCTTTAACTGATGGTAAATCCAAGAACCACCTTGACGTTGAATACATTGAATAATTATAGTGTTGTAAATATACTTTAATTCTAAAACGACAAAACAACAACAATTTAAAATAAATATTCAATAACAAATAAAAATCATAAAATAATGAAATTAATGAATAAATAAATTATATATTTATTTAATGAATAATGATAACGATAATGATATGAACTTTTTTTTTTCTTTTATATGCGAAAACGGTATTTTAACTAATCATCAAATTAGGAAATATTCTTTTATATTTTAAATAATTTCTTATAATTATATTTCTGCATGTTACAACAGCTCTATTAATGTTTTTTTTTTTAAAAAAAAACTTCTTTTATTATTTGTTTTTCATTATATTATATCACTTTTTTTTTTTTTAATAATTTGAAACACGTTATATCTTTTTTTAATAAATATTCAGGGTGGTAGAATTTCTTAAGTTTAGTGTTTCAAATATTTTTTTTTTTTGAAAATCATATCACAAGTTTTTAGTAGCATATCTTAGTTTAACGTTGTTTTTTTTTTTTTAACATATATTTAGAACCACAAAAAGAAATTTTTCGAAATTTTAATATTAACCAAACTTTAAAATAAAAACCAAAAACAAAAAAGCTTTGATTTTGATTGTATAAAAAAAACTGCTAATATATATAAATATTTTATTTCTTTTTTTTTTAATTAAAAAATGAGCAAAGTAGCCAAGCAATCACCTATTAATAAGCCACAATTTATTGAAGTTGAGGATAGAAAAGATTCTGAAATAGAGAATGATGAAGATTTAATAACTATGGGAATTAAATGTGTAACACCTGGATTACCTAAAGAAAAATTTGATAATTCCACAAAGAAGGAGCTGGAAGAAGTCTTTAATGATCAAACTGATTTAATTAGACAAAGAAATTATAAGGCTAATGAAGAATACATTAATAAGAAAAGTGAAAGTGATAACTTAGAATCAAATGAAGGCTATTATGAAGAGGAGAATAATGGCAATAAAACACCAGTTGTACCTGAACAAATCACTAAATCCAAAAAATTTCCATTAAAAAGATCTAATGTACCAACACCTTTAAATCTTGAAGGTGTGCCGTCCATATTTAATAAAAAATTAAAAGTAAATAATGCAACATCAGTCCCTGTGAAACCTTCAAAATCCAAAATATCAGTAAAATACATGGGTTATAAGGATTCAGAAGAGAAAGCCGCTAATCAAGGACCAGAAAACTTGCAACGTTTTCAAAGTTTACAAAATCATGCAAGTTTAATGACACCGCAGTATAACCAATATATTAATATGTACCATCATCATCAACAGCAAATGTTCTTTCAACAACAACAAGAAGATTATTTATGTTATCAGCAAAACCCGCAAAAGTACATGGCAGAAAAATCACGTTTTCTTCAATATATGAATGCTTATTCTGCTCAACACCCATCACCATTGCCAACGATGCTGCAACCTCAGCCATATTATCATGGAGCATCCATGTTTCAAACACCGGTAGCATATGCTCAACAACAAATTGCTCTGTTAAACAAGAAAACAGTGTTTCCAGATTCTAATATGAGTGATAATTCAAATAACGATGAACAAGAAGATTATACAGCTAAAATGAATGATAAAAATGATGCTATTAGACATAACTTAAATAAAAAAATTGAAGAATATGGAGATAAAAGTGAAAGTGAAGAATCTATGCATTATAACGGTATGGTAAAAATAAACAATGATAGTTTTAGTTTTGATTTTGAAACGGAAACTAATCAAGCATTTGAGTATGATTCAATAGATGTTAATGAAATTAATAAAAGAAAGTTTATGAAAATATGTGAGAAGATATGGGATGAATCTTATTGGCTTTTTAAAAAAAGAGAAAAATATTCTAATTTAGAAAAATCAAATGTAGATATAGATAGTTTAAAAAAAACACCAGAAAATGAACAAGATAAGCAACAATCAAACGCTGATGGTGATAATGATGACAAGCCAAATTAAATGGTTGAGCTTTCTAAATGAATTGGTTTTTTAAATGTGGCAAAAAATAATTTTCTATGACTTTATTCAAATATAAACTAACACATTATTGTTATTAGATAGGTGTTTGATTGTGTCTATTTCTCTTTTTAACATAAATCATGAATAAATCACGTGTATTGTATCAATGCATATATATATATAATGTCATATAACTGTACTTTATTATAAAATTTTACTCTACTTTTTTCTTTTACTTTTTTTTTTTTTTTTTTTTTTTTATAAATCTAAACTCTTTTACATTCTTCTACTATTATATACTTTTAAAAAAAGCTAATCATAACCATATCTAAAACTTGAATTAGATCTGTAATCACTAATGTTTCATTTAGCACAGTCATTATATAATAAAATAAAAGAAAAGCCAGAATACTCCATATTAATTCTTGGTGTTGAGAATTCTGGAAAGACAACATTTTTAGAACAATTAAAAAAAAAATCTAATCTAAATCATAAAGAGTTTAATAGAATAATGCCTACGATGGGTCAAAATGTTGCCAATATACCAATAACAGGAGAAAATCTATTAGCAAGTACAACAAATTTAGATAGAAAAAATGATAATATTATTTTAAGAGTATGGGATTTGTCAGGCCAAAAGAAGTTAAGAAAACTTTGGAGCAGATATTTTGACAAATGCCATGCAATTATTTATATTATAGATTCCTCATTAGATGATCAAGATAAAAAAGTAAGAGAAAATATTGAAGAAAAAATTAATGAATTAGTTAAAGTTTTTAAAGATGAACTTTTAACAGTTTTAAATACAGATAATAAAAATATACCTATTCTAATATTAGCCAATAAACAAGATAAGAGTAATATCATTGATATAGTAGATTTGAAAATGGCGTTTAATAAAGAGTTACAAAATATTGACGATGACTTTGATTCGAGAATTTTACCTGTATCTGCTATCACTGGTGATGGTATAGATTCATGTATTAATTGGTTGGTTTTAAGACTTAAAAGGAATAGTAACCTTAGACCCCCTGTTTATAGATAAACATTATATATACTTAATATTATTTCATACAAATCAGCATTAATTTTAGCCAACATTTTATAGTTTATATTTAGATGCCACGTGGTTTAATAATTAACATTATATGGCTTAAAAATTAACAATACACTTTAAATAATTTTTTTTTATTATTATTCAATATCGCCGCATATATATAAATTATAAAGAAGCTAGAGATAAAAACGAGTAAACAATTTGCTACATAAATATGGAGCAACAAAAAAAAAGCAAAAAAAAGCAAAAAAAAAAAAAACTTTGGTTTGCATATCAACTTATAATATACACATTATCAAATTTTGTGAAATTTATAACACTTTTGATATAAATTGTTTGCTTTAATTTATTAATCCTTTCAATAGTTTGTTAAGAACCAAGACAAATAAAAACTTGATATCATTAATATACATAGGTTTCTATTTTAAAACTTACCAAACTAAATATTATTTTCTTCATCTATACTATTGTTTATATTTAGTTTTAAAATAAAATGTCTGAAAGTATACCATTATTAACTAATTTAAAAAAAAAAAATGTTAAAAACTACTTTACAAACTCTGTAGTAAAAAGAGTATTGGTGTTTATCGCTTTATCAAGTGTTATAATCACTATTGTTTTACAATTTTTAATATTTCCTCATAACCAACCAGGATCAACAGTTGATAGAAAAAAGAATTTTATATTCTTTGTAACAGATGGTACAGGACCAAATTATATTACCTTATCAAGAAATTATAAACAATATATTTTAAATGATTATGATGTAAAACTAACTTTAGATGAACATTTAATTGGAACTTCTAGAACAAGATCAAACTCTTCTTTAGTTACTGACTCTGCAGCAGGTGCTACTGCTTTTTCATGTTTATTAAAAACATATAATGGTGCTATAGGTGTTGATCCTAAACAAAATCCATGTGGTATTATTTTAGAAGCTGCAAAGTTGAAAAATTATTTAACTGGGCTAGTTGTCACTACAAGAATGACAGATGCTACACCAGCTTCATTCTCCGCTCATGTAGATTATAGATCTCAAGAAGACCAAATTGCTGAACAACAAATTAGCAATGGAATGGTTGATTTAATGATTGGAGGTGGTTTACAACATTTTGTTAAGAATGGTAGAGCTGATGGAAGAGATATTGTACAAGAAATTGCTTTAAATAATAATTGGACCATTGCAAATGATAAGGATTTATTCTTCCAACACTATTCTAAAATTCAAAACGAAACATATAAATCTGAAAATTCATTATTACCATTTATGTCATTATTTGAAATGGGAGATGTTCCTTTTAAATTAGATGTTGAAAATAGCCAATATACAGGACCTTCTTTAAAAGAAGAAGCTGAATTAGCTTTAAATATCTTACACTCCTCTAAAGAAAATGAAAATGGATTCTTTTTATTAATTGAAGGAAGTAGAATTGATCACTGTGGTCATAACAATGATGCTGCTTGTATACCAAGAGAAGTTATGGATTTTGATGCAGCTTTTGAATATGTTAAAAAGTTTGCTGATGATCACCCAGATGAAGATTTCATCTTATTTAGTACTTCTGACCATGAAACTGGTGGTATGACTATTTCTAGACAAATAGATTCCAACTATCCTGATTATATTTGGTACCCTGAAGTTTTAGCTAAAGTTAAGCATTCTGGACAATACATTGTATCTCAATTAATGTCTAAGAAGGATATTGATAGTGATTTTGTTGAAGATACTTTATTAAAAGAATGGTTAAGTTTAACTGATTATACTAAGGAAGATATCAAAAACATTTTAAAATTAGTTTCTGATGGTAATACTGGTTTCTTGCAAGACTATATCAACAATTTAGTTTCTTTAAGAGCAAGAATTGCATTCACCACTCATGGTCACTCTGCTATTGATGTTAACACATATTTACATGCTAATAGCGATTATTTATATGATTATGCATTAAAAATGATTAAAGGAAATAAAGAAAATATTGAATTTGGTCATTTAGTTGTTGATTTCTTAGGTTTAAATATGACAGAAGCAAATGAATTTGCTAAGAAAGTTAATCATGGTCCATTCTTACTTTCAACAGAAGAAGTTGATAAACAATTTGATGAATATCACAAAGGGATCTAATTATTTTCTTTACTAGAATGATTCAACTTATTTATATAAACATTTAATTTTAATAAAATATTAAATGAAATAAAAGAAATATAAAATAACACGGTTGTTTTATAAATACATATATAATATAGAATTTTTTTTTTTTTTTTATAACTATTCTTCAATGTGGTAAACTAAGTAATTTGGTAAACCAACTACTGCATAGCCTAATCTTTTAGCCATTTTGGCAAATCCTTCGGTTTCAATTAAATTATAGAATGGGAATGTTGGGAACATGGCACCATCTCTGTGAACTTCAGCCTTAACTAAAGTACAACCACCACCAACACCATCTAATTCCATAACCTTAGAAGGAGATTCACTAGGACTGTAGAAGTAAGCCATTAATGGTCTGTAAGTAGCTATTTCAGAATAACCTTCTACAATAATTTCATCATCAGACATCTTAGATGCTAATTCTAAACCAACAGGTGATTCAGCCCAATTATTGAAATCATAAGGTCTAATATCGCTCTTCTTTTCTTGTTCATTATAGAATCTTTGATAAACATTGGCTGAAACAACTGGTTTATTATGATAAGTCATATCTTGGATTAAAGAAGTTGGTGTTTCAACAATATCAGCATCCATCCATAAAACCCAAGAAGTATATGGTCCAATGGTTGAGAATAATAATTGATTTCTGGAAAGAGCCATTTTAGATCTTCTTTCTTTTTGAACTGCTAAAGAATGTCTATCTTTTTCACCTAAAGCATTGAAAGAATCAGATTCTTGTTCTTGTCTTAAAATAGTGATCTTTCTAAATCTACTTTCCTTCTTATCAGTTTGAATCTTTTTAATTTCTCTTTCTAGATTCTTTAAAGTTTCATCCCCATTCTTATTTCTTGGAATTATAAATCCAATTTCTATAAGTTCTCTTGGGTATGATAATTGAAGGATGTTGTTCCAATATTCAATGTGGAAAGTTTGCATTGGTGTTAAAATCAAAACTTGTTCTTTGTTTAAAGCAGATTCTGAAGTTGATTGTAAATTATTTAAATCATAATGAGCAATATGAGATTGTGGAATTAAATCTTCTTTCTTACTGTTGAAAAATAACCAATTTTTAGTTTTCTTCTTGTAAATATATTTTGGCATGGAGAATTTCTTGCTAAATGGGAAATAAAAACTATTTTCACCTTCATGGGCCCATCTATGATTTCTTATAGAGTCACCATTATTTAAAGATTCTGTTTGTGCTCTACCAATTAATAAAGAACCAATTATAAAAAAGGTGAATAATGGTAAGACTATTTTTAAAATAATTTGTCTAGGAGATAGTTTAGCCATGTTTCTAATGATTTAGATATATGATAACTTATCTAACAAATAAAATGAAAAGATACAAAATTAAAACTGTCTTGGTTTTTGTTTAAATTTTTTTGTTATTATTATTGTCTTTAATTTTATTGTTGATAAATACATGTTGACAAAAATTTAACCTTCGTTGTAAAAAAAAATTAAAAAAAAGTATATAATAATAAATAACAAATCAATATTTTGTTTGTTTGAAAAATTTTTTTTTTTTTTTTATAATTATATGTTTTACTATTGTCACGAGGGTTGATCTAAATCTATGTATATATAGTAAATTTAAAAAAAGATAATCCTAATTTTGCTTTTTAATTATTAAAAAGAAAATTTCAAACGTTGGCAATACAATGTTACT
This sequence comes from Hanseniaspora singularis (nom. inval.), assembly GCA_030565715.1. Classification (NCBI taxonomy): domain Eukaryota; kingdom Fungi; phylum Ascomycota; class Saccharomycetes; order Saccharomycodales; family Saccharomycodaceae; genus Hanseniaspora; species Hanseniaspora singularis (nom. inval.). The sequence continues at coordinate 194,559 of JAJMDG010000003.1, read as the reverse complement.
AAATAAGTTATCATAGACACAAAAAAACTTGTTAATTTTAACAATTAGTGATGCCTCTTTTTTTAAAGACTAGATGCCAAAATATTATTTCCGAATACTTAATAATCACTATACTCTAATACTCTAAATATGAATCAGCCTTTTTGAACTTATTTACTCTATTAATATTTTTACTACGATCTCTAGTGTTACTAGTATTGTTCATATCATTAGCTGTCATCAACTGCTTTAATTGATAACTATAATCATGCAAATCATGTGATGTAGGAATAACATAAGAATCTGTGCTGTTGCATTTGTCAAAATACTCAATTAATTTAGATTTATATTGATCCAATACTAACTGCATATTATCAATTTCAATATAGTTATCTTCGATATAATCTTGAAGTTTGTTGACTAAATTGTATATCATTTTATTTTTGCTATCTTTCTTATTATTCATTGACTGTATTTTCAACTGATTTCTTTTAATATTTAAAATATCCTTAACATCTTTTATCTTATTATTGATAGAATTGTTAAAATCTTTATTAATTTCATTGATTGCTACAGTTTCCTGTCTTTCTTCTTCACTAGTTATATCCATATCAGAGTCATGCAAGTATCTATGAACTGTTCTTCTCTTTTCTCTCTTAATCGCATTACTTTTAGTTATGAATCCAGAAGTACCAGTTCCTTTTGCAGATTTTATCCCTATCTTATGGCCACTCATTATATTGTTAATGGTTTCTTAATACTATGGCTTATATTACTTTTAAAATTGTAAAATTAATTTAACAGTGATTTATTAAAGTTTAAAGCGAACTTATCAATATGTAGGTGATTTTTATAAAATTTAAAAAATTAAGGTTGATAGTAAGTTTCCAAATTTTTATCTTTTCCTTCTTTTTTTTTTTTTTTTATTAGTAAATAAAAGTCATCCAAAAAATAAAATTAAGAATGACACTATATTGTCACGTGATATAAAACTAAGGTGACAAAATTGATGCAAAAATTAAATTGCAAGTTTATTTTTAGTTATCTCTGAGTCTGTATGGGTTCTTCCTTTTTTTTATATAAAAAATGCCCTAATTTTTTTCTTTTTTCTTTTTAGAAACGAAAATAAATTCTAGAAGATGTATATTTTATATGAAACAAGAAAAATTATTATTATATGAGAGTTTTATTATTTTGGAACAAGTATTTAGAAATATAGTAATCATTTTATTTTAAATAAATTCAGTGTAATAAATTTATCCATAAAAAATAAAACAATTAAAAAAAAAAAATTAATTGCATTGTTAAATTGCTTACAAAAAAAAATAAAAACAAAACTTAAATAAACAAGTAAACAAATGATTAAATGAACAAATACTAATAACAATTTCAACTTAAGTAAAATTATGGTGATAAGTAAAAAAGTGTATCTAATTTTAGATAATATTAAAGAGAATGTTGTTTGTTGTTTGTTAACTACAAGGGTAAGACATGAATATTTTTTTTATCAACACTGATGTTTTTAATTAAATAACTTAGTATGCAATATTGCTTTTTTAAGAGATAAAAATAAATTTCTCAAACATTAATTATTTGAATTTTTTAAGGTGCGTTTAAAATGTCTTTGTTTTTTTTTTTTAGGGGACCAGTTTTTTTTAAGGGACCGGTTTTTAAAACTAAACTCCTCGCATTACTTTTTTCTAAGCTAAAAAAAATCTATATTCAAAAAAAAAAAAAGCTTAAAACTCATCCCATTATTAATTATGTTTAATTTGAAACCACAGAAAATTTTTCTAATTTTTGAACTATATAAATAGGACCAAAGTGTTTCATTTTAATTTTTAGTACATTTATAAAATGTGTTAGTTATAATCATTAAATTTAACTTTAAAATTAAACAAAAATAGTTAAAATAAATAACCACACACGATTATTAATATTATAAAACATAAAAAATGTCAAGTCAAGACTTAGAAAAACAACAACAAGAATCTGATAACCAAGTACCAGTTACTAATAAACATAAAACAGACAGATATAGAATAAAAAACGACACCTATAGAAACCATACTATTGCTTTCCTGGGTGAATTCTTAGGTACTTTTATGTTTTTGTTCATTGCTTTCTCAATCGCACAAAATGCTAACTCTTTCCCAACGTTAAAGGACGCTGTTTACTCTGCCGATCCTTCTGTTTTAACTGTCAACCCAAGTCAAACTGTTATGATTGCTTTAGGTTTCGGTTTTGGTTTATGTGTTGCTATTTACTTTGTTTTATTCACTGGTGGTAACTTAAACCCTAATGTTACTTTATCATTATTTTTAATTGGCTCTATTTCTGTTACTAGATGTGCATTCATGTTTCTAGGTCAAATTATTGGTGGTATTGCTGCTGCTGCTGTCGTTGATGGTTTATATCCAGGTGACATCTTATTCTGCAACGGTAAATCTTCTGCTATCTCTAATGTTAGAGGTGTATTCCTTGAAATGTTTGGTACTGCTGTTTTAATTATAACTGTTTTCTTCACTGCAGTTGAAAGATCTATTCAAATTGCTCCTTTAATTATTGGTATCTCTGTATTCATGGCTCACTTAATTTTAGTTCCAACTACTGGTGCTTCTATTAACATTGCTAGATCTTTAGGTCCTCAAATTATTGCCTCTAGACAAGGATGGCCTTCTTACTTCTGGATCTATATTGTTGGTCCTACTTTAGGTTCTTTACTAGCTGTTGCTATCTATAAGATTTTGAAATTCTACAACTACGAAACTTGTTGTGCTGCTGCTGATAAATTAGACAACATCGGTGTTGAAGAAACAAAGGTTGAAGTTGATGAATTTTAATTGCATTAAAAAAAAAAATTGTTAGGATAATTTTTTCTTTTTTTTTTTATTTTTAATTTCATTTTGTTTACTAAATTCTTTTTTCAATTTAATTGCAAAAAGAAAAGTTTGAATAAAAAAACATTTTGTAAAAATTAATCAAAAAATTGCTATTTAATAAATTATATAATTTTTATATTAAAAAAATTTAATTATTAATATTTTAAACACTATATATTGACTTTTTTTTTTTTTGTAATGTTCTTACTGGATTATTATTGTCAAAAAAAAAATGATACCGATGGGAAACTCTTGAAACAATGGGAATTAAGTTTGCTTTTTTTTTAATGCAACAACAATAGAGTGTATATCACGTGTGTGTTTTATTTTTAGTTGTGTATCACGTGTATGTGTTTTTAAATTTTTTGAATTTCTTAAATTTTTTTTTTTTTTTTACAAATCAAGTATATAATAAAATTTAAATACCTTTTAAACTTTTAGATTCAACAGTTTATAGTAAAAAGCAACATTAAACTTATATACACTAATAAAACCAAGCGTATAAATATTAATAAATTTGAGCTTGTATAACTTATTATATTTAGGCAATAATCAATGGCAGAAGTTGTTGATGAAAATCCATTTACAGTGGTTAATGACTCAGATGAAAAACCAAACACTAATAATGAAGATTCAAATGATTCAAACATAGAGAGTATGTTCAAAACATCAATTATAAAGTATATAGCTACACTACCATCAATGATTAAATTGAGATTATACTCACAATCATCAACTACACTTTCTATATACAGATTATTACCTTCATTAGGTAAATTTTTAGTAATGAATTTATTATTTCAAGATTTCGATGATGAAAGTGAAGACATAGATAAAGACGATATCATGGATGACGATGACACTAGTTCTGACAATAAAAATAAAAATTCTAAACCACCGTTAGTTAAAGATTTACAAAAATGGGTTCTTGGCCAAGCAGGATACTTAGAATTTTATAAAACTTTAAGAACTTTGGAAAAGTTAGATATTTTTCTGATATCAGAAAGAGACCCTAATAGTAGAGTGAATAACAACAATGTTGGTGCGTTTTCAAATAAAGCAGATGAAAGTGGAAATGTTAAATTAAACCCAGTATTTCAATCTGCGCTTAGAGAAGCTATTATTGCAGGTGATGTTCATGGATCCTTTGGTACTTTGAGAAATGATATTCCAATAACAGAACGAGTATCTGTGGATGAACTTGATACATATGCAGCAGAAAAATGGGAAACTATTCTTCATTTTATGGTTGGAACACCTGGAATGAAATCACCAGATGATACAGTTTTAAAATTATTAATTCATGGTGAATTGATGATGGAAGTTGAAACAGAATTTAATAACTCTATTTTTAGTAATAGAGGTGAGAGAAATAATGATGATTATAATGATATGTATTTCCAAAGAATGGCTGAACTTAAAATTACAAACCATGGTTTCCAATTTTTATTACAAGAAATTAATGTTCAAATTTGGTCTTTATTATTACAATATTTAAAAATGTCAGAGTTTTTAAAATTAGACATTGTTGTTATTTTAAACTTTTTATTTATGCTTTCTTCTTTGGAATTTGGAAAGGCTTATTCTACTAGCAATATGAATAAATTTGAATTGTTTTTATTAAAAGAATTTGCTAACTATGGGTTATTATACAAAAAAAGTAATCAAGATTGGTTCTACCCTACCAGAATGGCTACTATTCTAACATCTGATGCTATTAGTATAAGAACATCATCAGCAGCTATGAACAATGTTATTGATTCAGCTAAATTAAACAATAAAAAACCAGCAAAGGAAAAGAAAAATATATTTAAAAAGAAGATTAAAGAAGCTAATGAATATGCTAAAAGACAACTTATAGAAAAAGATAATTCTTTATCAAGCAATACATCTTCTACTACATATTCACATGATTTAGTAAGTGGTGCTGTTATTATTGAAACTAATTTTAAGCTTTATTCTTATGCTAATTCACCACTACAAATTGCTATTTTATCACTCTTTGTTCAATTAAAATCTAGATTCAATAACATGGTTCTTGGACAAATCACCAGAGACTCTATTAGAAGAGCTTTAAGAAATGGTATAACTGCGGAACAAATTCTTGCTTATCTTGAATCACATGCACATCCACAAATGATTAAATTATCAGAAGAACAATTAGAAAAGAAAATTGGTATCGATAATATGAAAAGAAGACAGATGGATATTGATAGTGGAAGAATTTCTGCATCAGATGCAGCTCAGGATTCTATGTTTAAATTACAAATTCTTCCACCCACAGTAGTTGATCAAATTAAACTATGGCAAATAGAATTGGATAGAGTTATTAGTGCAGATGGATATCTTTACTCTGATTTTACAAATGTTAAAGAATATTCAGATTTAGTCAAATATAGTCATGATATTGGTGTTCTTGTTTGGAAAAATGATAGAAAAAAGTTGTTTTTTGTTGATAAAGAAGGTAATGATCAAGTTATAGATTACGCCAAAAGGTTGATCAGTAGAAACAGCCAATAAAGCTGTTCTTTCATACAAATAATATATATTATCTCAGTTTAAAAACTTTTTGATATTTTTAAGGCATATAAACTATATTAATAGTAGTATATAATTGTTTTTATATAAACATAGATGATTTCATTTTTGTATTTTTTTTTCTGTTTTGTTAGAAAAAAATATATTATATTTTAAAGTTTAATTCTATTATCTTTGTTTTATCTTTTAAATCTAGCAATTATTTAATATAATTGAATGATTATGTTTAAATAAAGATACTTAATGTTGGGTTTTTTCTTTTTTTTTTTTTTTTTTTTTTTTTTTTTTTTTTTTTTTTTATTAACTTTAAATAATTGAGCAACATTGAAACAACATACTTTTTATGTTTGCTATCTTTTTACAATCTTTAACATTTATAATAAGTTTAAAATTGAAAAATCCATAAAAAGTTTAAATTTTTTTATAAAAAAAAAATAATAATGAAAACAAAACAAAACAAAAATCACAATAATGAATGATATTACCCATGAATAAAGCAATTTAAATTTCTTTCTTTTAATCCCATATTTCTATTTTTTATATTATATTTCCCATTTCTTATAGTTAAGAATATTTCTTTACTAAAATAACTTCTTTTTCTTTTTCTTTTTTGATCATCATATATCTATGACTATTTCTTTCTAACTAATAATCTAAACCTCTAATTTATTAATATATCATCTATCCTTTATAAATGATAATTATTTATGCTGCTTTATTCATTGCGATGTTGTTGTTTTTATTTTACTTTAATCATTATTCATTAATTGTTGTTTTCATTTTAATATTATCTAATACTAATTAGATCGTTTTAATAATCCTAACGATTTAATAAAACAATATAGTAATAAATAGTTTCAACTTTAAAGTAATAAAGTTGAATTATTTTTTTTTTTTTTTTTTTTTTTTTTTTTTTTTTTTTTTTTTTTTTTTTTTTATAAAAAATGAAATTAACTTAATAACTGCATTTTTTATAATCTAAAATGTTGCTATTTATTATTATTTTATTCTTTTATCTATTTTCTTTTTTATCAAAAAAAAGAAAGTCATTAAATTTTTAAAGTTACAATTTCAATAATAATGTTACTTTGAAAGTTATCATCATTGAAATAAATTGTAAAAAAAAAAAAAAAAAAAAAAAAAAATTTTGAGTTTTTTTTTTTTTTTAATTATTTTTTCATCCGATTATTCATATTAATTTTTGGTTCTTTGGTTCTAAGAATTTAAATTACCACCAACTGTTACCATTGTTAGAAGAGCTGTTACCACCTCTGTTGTTACCCCAGGAGCCACCATTGTTGTTACCCCAGGAGCTACCACTGTTGTTGTTACCCCATGAGCTACCACCATTAGGTCTGTTGCTAGAATTGTTGTTGTTGTTACCCCAGGTACTACCACCAGATGATCTGTTGCTACCCTTGTTCCAGCCACCACCATTCTTTCTGAAATCCTTAGAGTTGTTACTAGTTCTATTGGACTTTTGTTTCTTTTCAAAGAATTGGTATAAGAAATCTGGAACTTCTTGGTTAGCTTCTTCTAATAAACCAACTAAGTCAGAAGCTAATTTGTGGTTTTCAGAAGAGAAGAAAGAAATAGCAGTACCAGTGTTACCAGCTCTACCAGTTCTACCAATTCTATGGACATAATCATCAATATCAGGTGGTAAATCGTAGTTAATAACTAACTTGACATTTGGAATATCTAAACCTCTAGCAGCAACAGAAGTGGCAACTAAGATCTTAGCTTTGTTAGTTCTAAAAGCACTCAAAGCTCTTTCTCTTTCAGCTTGAGATCTGTCACCGTGGATAGCAGTAGCAGAGTAACCACTGGCAATTAAGAAGTTGGTTAAACCATCAGCTAATCTTTTAGTTTGAACGAAAACTAAAGTCATATCATCCATGTGATCTCTTAAAGTATCAACTAAAGCATTACCCTTAGAATCTTCATCAACCATTATAACACCTTGAGTGATATTTTCAGAAGTAGAACCAACTCTACCAATGGTACAGAAAATATAGTCATGTAAGAAATCATGAGCTAATTGTTGGATTTCAACTGGGAAAGTAGCAGAGAACATTAATGTTTGTCTGTTTAAAGAATCAGGCATATCAGATTCTTCAACAATCTTTCTGATTTGAGGTTCGAAACCCATATCCAACATTCTATCAGCTTCATCTAAGACTAAGTACTTAACATTGGATAACTTAACAATACCTCTTTCAACCATATCAATTAATCTACCTGGAGCAGCAACTAATAAATCACATCCTCTCTTCATGTTAGCAATTTGTTGATCAGCTGGAGCACCACCGTAGATAACACATGGTCTAACCCAAGATCTGTAACAGAACTTGTTAGCTTCATCATAAATTTGAGAAACTAATTCTCTTGTTGGAGCTAAAATTAAAGCAGTTGGGTAAACTGGCTTAGAGTAAGCATTGATTGGCTTAGGAGTTGGTTGTGGGCCATTGTCGAAACAAGCGGATAAAACAGGGAATAAGAAACCACCAGTCTTACCAGAACCAGTTTGAGCACAAGCCATTAAATCTCTCTTGGCAGCAATAATTGGAATGGAGTGCTTTTGAACAGGGGTTGGCTTGGTAAATCTAGCTAACTTGATGTTTTCCATTAATAATTCATTAATTGGTGGGGTAGTAAATTGAGTAATTTGTTCTGGAACATTGTTACCAGTAGCTTCGGTTTCAATAGCATCATATTGATCAAAGTTAATACCAGTAGATTGGAAGTTTGGATCATTTTGAATACCAAAGATTTTAGCTTCCATAGCTTCATTTCTTGGAGCTGGAACATGCTTTCCATCAACCCAAGAACCATGTGGGTTTTGAGAAACATAAGAACTTTTAGTTTCAAAACCGTTACCACCTCTTCTGTTAAATCCACCATTGAATCCACCTCTGTTGTTGTAACCACTGTTGAATCCACCTCTACTGTTATTGTAACCACCTCTGTTGTTGTAGCCACCATTGTAACCACCTCTGTTGTAACCACCGTTGTTGTTGTAACCACCATTGTTGTTGTAACCACTATTGTTGTTAAAACCTTCTTGTTGTTGGTTATTATCAAAAGATGATGATGGTGATGGAGAAGCACCACCTTCAGCTAAAGCTTTTCTCTTAGAAGGAGCAATGTAAGGCATTTCTATTTGTATTTAATATCTGTTTTTATTTAAATTCAGAAAAATATATATTCTTTTTCTTATTAACCTTTGGTTAATTAAACTTTTTTTTTTTAATTTTTCTTTAAAATAATAACAATGAATTCAACTGTTTAATTGAGTTATTAAAGAAATTTTTTTTTTTTTTTCTCTATTGAGATTTATTCGACAAAATAGTTATAAAATCAAATTTTCTTCATATAAATGAAAAAAATATATTGTCCAAATAAAGTAATTTGATGAAAATTTTTATAGTTATATTATTCAATTATATATTTTTTTTTAATAAATAGCGCAGCATCGGAGTTAAGTGTATAAAATGATTCTATTCTTTAATCAATTAAATAATAATATAAAAACACAAAAATTTAAATAAACTTTACGTAGATTATTCAACAAAAATTTAAAGTTATTGGTTATTTTTATTTAAAATTTAATTATAATATACTGTTTTAATAAAATTATTGATACAACTTAAACCATGAACATAATAATTGAAACTTTATCTGCATTGCAGAAGACTTATATAAACCCTTTATTTAAAACTAATAATAGATTAACAAAAGCAACAAAATTAAATGATGATGATTCTAAAAAAAAAAATTATGTTAAAAAAAGACATGTAATCATGTCTTCACTTTCATGTGGTATGGGTATGGGTATATTTTTTGCTAGTGGGAAACAGTTATCAACATCAGGTGCAGGTGGTGTTATAATTTCATACGCTATAGTTGGGATAATGATAACATTTATGTATCAGTCATGTTGTGAAATGATTGTTTCATTTCCTGATATTAGTATAGTGGACTATGGAATGTTTTTTGTTGATGAAAGTATAGGCTACGCTATATCAATATTATATTGTATAAATCAATTAATTATCTTTCCCTTGGAAATCATATCTGCAGTTATGCTTACAGAAAGCTTTATGGATATTTCTAATTTTAAATGGTGTTTTTTAACATTTTATATGGTTTTAGTCTTTACCATATCTCTTTTAAATCATAGAGTATATTTGGAAGCAGAATTTGTTTTAAACTTAATTAAGGTCATAATAATGCTTATATTTTTAATAGTTTCAACTTTAGTTGTATTTGATATTATTGGAACAAAATCTTCAATCAAAGATTATTCAAATAATGGATACAAAACCCCAGGTGGGTTTAATAACCAAACAGATGGTTCATTCTTTAAAAAAATTGTGTCAGTTTTTATAATTTCAATATTCTCATTTTCAGGTATTGAATATTCAGCAATGGCCATTTTAGAACAAGAAAAGAATAAAATTCCTGAAACAGTTAAAAAAACTAGTTATCAAGTGATTATAAGAGTTATATTTTTCTTTATTACACCATTTTTATTGATTGGGGCTTTAGTTCCATACAATAATAAAAATCTTTTAGGCTCAGAGCAAATGAGAGAAAATCCTAACATAACGCCAAAATCACCATTTGTACTAGCATTTGAATTGCACAATATTAAAGGTTTGCCTCATATATTTAATTTTGTAATAATATTATCCTTAATCAGTGTATCAAGTTCTGCTCTTCATACAAGTACAAATAATTTAGAAAATCTAAGTAAAAATTTACAAATTCCAAGTATTGTTGGAAAAAAGTATAAACAGAAACCTTTAATAGCTATATCTATATCATGTTTATTTGGTATGTTTTGTTATTTGACATACTTGCCAAATTCGGACACTGTATTCAGCTATATGGTTAGTATATGTGGTTTAAGTACAATTATACTATGGAATTTAATTTGTATTAGTCACATTTATTTTAGAAAATATTTAAAAAAAAACAGAATTGATAAATCTAAAATAACTTATTTAGCCCCAGCAGGTATAGCAGGCTCTATAATTTCAATTTCAATTAATCTCGTTATCTTCTCTTTAACTTTCTATACATCACTTTGGCCTGTTGGAGAATCAGGAACATCAATATCAAATTTTTTAGAAATATATCTAGGTGTTCCTGTTTTTATAATCTTATTTGCAATTCATAAATGTTACTGCAAATATTGGAAAAAGAAAAAAAATTTGGAAGAAAGGTATGATGTAATAGAAAGATTATTAAAACTTAAGGATAAAGATGTTGATGATGAAAAAAATTTAATTCCATCAATTTCTAGTGCTACTGATTTTAAAGAGTGAATGCTGTTAATCTATTGTAAATATATATAGTAAAATTGTAATTCTTTTTTTTTTGGTGAAACTTCAACATTAATTAAAATTATTCTTATTATGTCCGAACATTACATACATAAATATTTTCTTTTTTATTTCAAAGTAAAAGCTGAAAAATTTTTTTTTTTTTTAATAATTCAAAATAAAAATTTTAATTATATAGCTTGCATCTTTTTTTTTTAGAAAAATATACATATCAAAACTAAACCATACCAAATAATACATTATAAATATGTCTGATATCAATAAATTATTTAGAGCTTCTAAATTAAGACAAATTGTAATTCCAAGAATAAAATCAGAAGATTATACATATCATAAATTAAACTCTTTTGCTATCCCATTGAGACAAGATTCACAAAAACCAAACTTTCAAGTAGTTACAACTTATGAAACTTTGGGAGAAAATGTTGAAGAATATGGGTTAAAAGCATGTTTACCAGCTAAGAAGAACATTAGAAAAGATATTATCTTTAGTGAATTAACTAACAGATACAAAGCTGTGCCATATGAAAAAGATTCACAAACAACTTTAAACAAGAAGAAACTAAATGGTTTTAATTTCCCAATTAAATACAATGCATCAGGTAGCGAAAAAGGTAATCCATTAGTACATGGTATTGAAAAAAAACACTTGGCCTTGAAAGAAATTATTGATTTAAATTCAGAATTATTAAACACTATCAAAACAAAAAGTTTCCAAACAGAATTTAAAAAATATTTATCTGAAAAAGTTCCAGAAAAACTGCTGTTAAAAAAGTTTAATATGGATAACTTTAAATGGGAATTAGAAGAATTTTTAAATGAAAGATATGTTGATGAATTTGATAAGATTTCTAATGCACCAGTTGGTTCTGGTGGTTTATTATACAACTTGGAAGGAAGAATATCAAACTCACCAAATGGTTTAGTATTTAAGAATGTTGTTCCAGCTAGACCAATGCCATATAATAGATCTTTAGCATTAGGTTTTGTTGCTGATAACATTATGGTTTCTAATTCAAACAGTTTCCAACGTGGTACACATAGAAATGTTTTACAATGTCGTCCAGAAATTGTTGAAAGTATTAATGTTAACGGTACTGATAAGACTGTCAGTTTGAAAACTTCTGTTGCTTCCTACTTCAACGTTATAAAGAAAACTTCTCAAAGATATAACAATGACTCAAATAATAAATCTTCTATGAAGAATGATTCAAGAAATAACTCTAAAGACGGTATTAATGCTGCTGAAGAAGCTCTAAAAGCTAAGGAATCTATTAAGTCCAAGATTTTAGATTCAATCATTTAAAAATATTGAAATACAATTTGATGAAGATTTAATGGCAATTTGAATAAATAAATCGATAAAAAATGTGAAGATATTACTTGTAGATAAATATATATATTATAACTATCTTTTCTTAATAATTTATAAAAGATATGTTTAAAAGCTATAATTAAATATTAATTTTTTTCTTTTTTTTTTTAAAATAAAAACTTATTTTAAAAAATTACACCTTTAGTAGAAGGAACATCATCTTTACCAGATGGTGTTAAAGCCATTTTGAATGCAACAGCTAAAGCTTTGAAAGCACTTTCAGCTTTATGGTGGTCATTAGTACCTTTAATTGTATCAACATGTAAAGTAATACCAGAGCTTAAAGCAAAGCTTTCTAAGAAATGAACTAACATTTCTGTAGATAATTCACCAATTTTTTCTCTCTTAAAGTCTAAATTAATAACATGGAATGGTCTACCAGAAAAATCTAAAACTGCTCTACTTAAAGCTTCATCCAATGGAGCATAAGCATATCCAAATCTTTGAATTCCTCTAATTTCACCAATGGCTATCTTTAAAGCCTCACCTAATGCTATACCAATATCTTCACAAGAGTGATGATCATCAATATATGTATCACCAATACATTCAAGAACAATTGACCAATTGGCATGTTTAAATAAAGCAGATATCATATGATCTAAAAACCCAATTCCAGAATTAACATAAATAAATTGTTTATCCTTTTGTTCAATTAAAACTTCATCAGATGGAACTTCCCATGGTGATTTATTTGGGAATTTTTCATTAAAAATAGTTTCAAATTTATTATTTGTTTTATCGAAATTAAAGTTAGCTTTCCCACTTATATCAATAGCGATTTGAATAGATGTTTCTTTAGTTTTTCTATATAGATGAGCTGTTTTGGCCATATTATAATAAAAGTATTGTTATTTGGTTTGGTTATTGTATTTTTTAAAAAAAAAGTAAATAACTAAATTTATAATTAATACTTTTAGCCTAACTTATTCTTACTTACCACAAGATTTTTTCTCTAAATTAAAAAAAAAAAAAAAACTTTTTCTATACTTTTAATATACACACATTGAGTCATGTTGAATATCATTGAAAAATAATTTTTTTGTTTTTTAGTTCCGGGTAAATAAATTAGTATTTAATTGTTTACATATATTTAAAAAACAAATCAGACTTCAAATAAATAACAAAGCATACTAATATTAAATAAAATTGTAAACAAATATATTTTTTATTTGAATCTATATATAATGTTAACCCAGATATCACTGTATTTGTATATTTCATATTGTGTACTATATATAAATAATTTTTTTATTACATTAAACAAATTAATAGAACATTCTGTAGATTTGTTCATCGTTAATGTGTTCTTCAATTTTATCTAATTGGTCCCACCATTGGAATAAGTAGTTTTCACAGATTAATTTAAACCATGGTGTGAATTTCAAATCCTTATCAGCCATCATGTCTTTTAATTCTTGAATGGAAACATATTTAAAGCTTCTGACTTCGTTTGGATTTCCTAAGATAGTTAAATCTTTGCCTTTATCAGTTTTATAAATAAAAATATAATCAATTTCATGTTCACCCCAAGGTTCGTTACTTGGTGCCATGTAATGAATTCTGTTTAAAAAGTGGAATTTACCTTTAGATTCGGTATCAGACATAGGAATACCTAATTCGTGTTCTAATTTTCTGATAGCAGCTAATGTAGTACCTTTAACTTTATCTTCTAGTTTAATATTACCTAATTCACTTGTGCTAGAACCAAAAAATCCCATTTCATCATCGACACATAAAGGATGTGAACAACAAGTATTAGTCCATAAATCTGGGAAAGTAATCTTATCAGAAGATCTTTGTTGTAATAAAAGCTCGTTTTTATCGTTGAATAAGAAAACAGAAAAGGCTCTGTGCAATAAACCCTTTTCAATATTTTCCATTAAATGACATAACTTCTTAGAACCACTAGCAAATTCGTTATCATTATAATCGATAACAATACATTGTTCTTTCATTAATCTTAATTGTTCTGGATCATATTGAGAAGATTCTTGAATTTCTTCATCAGATAATTCTAAGTTTTCTAAATCCTTTTTAGTATATTTGTTTAATCTAGCAGTTTGCTGATTTAATGGAATGAAAGAATTTGCTTTTATGTTTTCAGCGGTATAGAACATAGAAGAAACTTCTTCTTGTTTTAAATTCTTGACTTTTTCTTGATATTCTAGAGACATTTTACTTGGTTTATAGTTATTTTTTTATAGATAGTAAATAACTTTTTTTTTAAAAAAAAATTGAAAGTGAATGTATATACATTGTGAAAACATTATTTCAGAGAAAAAATAAATTGTAACCGATTTTTAATTTTAATTCAAAAGAGACAACAGAAAAATCTATATAAAAAAAAGAAAGAAAGAAATATATTCATTAGGGTTATTCATACATACTAAGAAAACATAAATTTTATGTCCGATATATTTATGAAATATTTTTATAAAATCCTTACAAACACTATTTTATATCTAGAATGTTCTTGTACGGAGAAAAAAAAAAAATATTTTTCAGATTTAAAAAAAAAAAAAAAAAAAACATATGCATGTATTATGAAAATTAAAAATTGTTTGTGTATGTTTGATAGTGAAAAATTTTTTAAACATTTATTATTGTGAAAAATGTACACTTTTTTTTTTTAAAAAATTATGAAAAAAAAAAAAAGTTTTGAACAACACTTTTAATTTTAATATTTCTAATTTTTTTTTTTTTGATTTAATATCAAATCATGAATGCCTTTAATTTAAACTTATCATAAAAGAATTTAATTAAATCATATAAATATCCAAGAATTTATTTATCTATATATAATATCTGTTATTATTTTATAATTAATTCTTTTTTATACATTTATAATACTTAAAAAGTATCTTAAACAAAACCATAATACCAAAAATGTCATCTAACAACAGCACTTTTATTAAAAGACCTGACGAATCTGCCAGAGATAAAAAATTAGAATTATTAAACAATCAATTAAAAAAGTTATCTAATGAAATCTCTACAGTTACTGATGAAATTAACACCAAATTAGGTAAGAACGATAACAAGCAATCTAATACTGTATCTTCTAATGATGAATTAAAGGATATCATTAAAAAGCAAAATGATTTAAAAGTTAAGAGAAATGCTATTTTTGATCAATTAAAGACTATTGACTCTAAGTTAAAAACTTCCAATAAGGATATTGAATTAGCCTTAGGTGCTTCTTCAAGCAAGGCCAAGGAATTCAAGTCCATTGGTGAAGTTGATAAAGAAATCTCTAATATTGAATCTACTTTAGATAACGGTGGTTTAAGTTTAGTTGATGAAAAGAAGTTCATTAAGAAACAATCTGACTTAAACAAGATTAAGAAGTCTATGATTGCTATTCAACCAATTAAATCTGAAATTAACGACTTAAAACAACAACAAATTGCTTTAAAGGCTTCTTTAAACAAAGAATTTGATAACAAGTCTTTACAAAAGGAATTTGAAGCTGTTCAAGAAAAATTAAATGATCAAAGATCTTTAAGACAATCTAACCAACAAGTTATTAATCAATTCTTCAACAAGAGAACTGCTTTATATGCTAAGAGAGATGAAATCTATAATAAAATTAGAGAAGTTAAGACTCAATTTGATAACGAATTTAAGGCTTACAAGTTAAAGAGAGAAGAACAAAAGAAAGCTAAGGAAAATGAATACAAGTGGGAAAAATTAAACTCTCAAAAGGAATCTGACTTGACCAAGTTAAATGAAGATGTCATTACCGCTAAGAACACTCCTGCTTTATCCGAAGACATTAATGATGTTGAAGTCTCTTTGAAAGAGTTAAACCCTGAATATGTCTCTTCCACTTTATCTTTAGCTTCTGCTGGCACTACCGCTTCTGAATCTGTTGTTTCTGGTGCAAAGAAGATTGTTTCTAGAAGAAAGACTAGAGCTCCACCAGCTATTAAATCCACCACCACTGGTGATGAATTAAAGGAATTCAAGGGTTCCAAGAAGGTTTCTGAAGAAGCTCCTGTTGTTGCTGAACCTGTCGCCGTTGAACAAAAGAAGAAGGATGTTGTTTTATCCTATGTCTCTTTAGCCGTTTTAGGTAAGTATAACATTGCTATTCCAGATGTTACTAATCCTGAAGAAATCGAATCTGCTTTCAAGGCTTTATCTTTAAAGAAAGATGAATTATCAGAAGAATCTAAGGTCTTATCCGCTAAGAACGTTGAATTAGCTGAAAAGAGATTAGAAGAAGTTAAAGAATTATATGCAAAGAGAGAACAAGAATTAAAGGAATCAATTGATGCTTTACATACTGCTGATGAAGAATAAAATTTTTAAAATTTTGCATTAAATAGATATATAACAAATAGATTATAATACTTGTGTTATTATATTGTTATAATAAAAATTAATTTAAATATATAATTGTATATACATTTATTATTGTTATTTTTTATATTAATTTTATAAAGATCAAATTTTACTATTATTTTTTAAATAGATATGCATGGCTTATCATTAACATCCTTTCCATACCAAACTACCCAATCACTAGAATATTTTCTTGAGAGATAAGTATCATGGTTATCAAACTCATTTTTAGCTTGAATTGCACTTCTAATATCAAAATAGTTTATAGAAATACACAATCTTCTTGAAATGACTGGTGTTATATTAATAATATCACCAAATTGTTTAAAATCTTTCAAAAAATCGTTTAATTCAAAGTTTGCTAAATTTGGCGAATACAGATGATATGGATTATTAACAGAGTTTGTATAAGATTTATTATTTTTAGGTTCAATAAAGTTTTTTTTTAATATCAAGCATCTTCTAGCACCCGTTCTTATTGTAGATCCACCATGTTGAGAATAAACTTGTTCGTTAATAGGAAAAACTATATCATGAATTTTTTTAAAGTTTTTGACAGAAGATTCATTAATTTTTTGATTTCCCCATTGACATTTTAAGAAGTAACCATTAATTAAGAAGTTCCCAGTTTGTGAATATTGATAAAATAATTCAGCGTCTGTGTTGTTAATAAAATGTAGCTCTAAGTATTTTATTAATTTATGATTTTCACTGTTTAAAACTTTAACAATTTTCTCTATTGGTCCACAGTATATTCCTTGTAAAACAGTGTCAACATCTATTTTTTCTGGTATGTTTCTAATGATCAATACCTTTCTTTCATTTAAATACTCGGAATTAAGTTGAAATGTGTTTAAATGTTCAATAACTGAGGATGATGTTAAACGATTATAATTGGTATCATCTTTCAGCGTGCACAAGGTGTCTTTAGAGTTGTTATCATTTATATTTTCACTTTCTAATAAATCTTGTGGTGTTGAGTTTGTTAAATATGACAAGTCAGATTTACAAGTTGGTATACTTGAATGATTAGTATCAGCTAAAAAACCTTCTTCCCTTATATTATTCTCAACCAAACACTTATCAATGTTATTTTCAGACCCTGTAGGAAATACATCAGTTATTATTTGTTTTGGATTAACACCAAATAAATAACTTTTTGCTATTTCTCTAAAACGTCTTCTTTCAGAACCATTCTTTGATGCATTTTTTTCTTCAATACTTTCATTTAATGTTTCATAACTTAGTTCATTATTTTTGTTATTTGTGGTCATGGCTGTAAAAAAAAAATCTTTTTTTTTTTTTTTGATTTTAAATCAATTGTTTAATTATTTTGTTATATATAATTATAAACAGTATTGTTTATAATTGCTAATTTCTTTAAAAAATAAGTGGACTATATATTGACCATGGTCATTATTATTATATTTATATATAGATATATAAATAATTATCATTTAAAAATAAAGTTTATTTATTAATAAAAATTTACTTTTAATATTATATATATATGCTAAAAAAAAAAATACATATACTTGTATATATAATATTAAAATTAGATTTTATTACAAACACTAATTTCCTATTTTGGAATTGATTAACACAGAAAAAAAAATTAAAAACAAATTGAAAAAAAGATTTCATTAAGCTAGTTTCTAATATATATATTATTCATAATTAATATGATCTTCCTGATCTTGTGGATCTTACCATATATTCTTCTCTATCATTGTCTCCTCTATCATTACTTTCATTTAATTTTTTATACTTTTCTTTTGTATTATCTTTACTCATACTAATGTCCATTAATGATTGTCCATCATAGTCATCGTGAAGAGTGGTATCAAATCTAATATTGTTGTTATTATTTTGTAATAAATGTGATCTACGAATCGAACCATTATCTGCTGGATTTCTTTTAATATTCAAAAACATATTACCTACAGGTCTAACCTTTTCATTTCTCATCGGCTGTATTGATCCATTAGTGACGTCAGACATTGAAACATCTAAATGTTCTAGATGTCTTGAAACATCCATAACTGAAATATCCTCTATTGTTTTATTAAATGATTTTTCCAATTCTTCATTATACACATAGTCATCATCCTCATCGTCGTCATCATTAAATGGTATGGTTAAAATCGTATTTGCTTTTAATTTATCTTTAGCTTGCTTATTCCTATCTGTTGAACTTTTTGATGAAACTGTAGTTGTAGATTTTAAAGATCTACTAGAATGCGAGGAACCAATAGATCTTCCACCTTCATATCCATGTCTGTAAGTGTCATCTTCAATAATGTTTCTTGATCGTAGGTGACGTTGAACATTATTACCATCATCAAGTCCTTTTAATAAATTATCATCTTGTATAATCCCCCTTATTTCATTATAAACAGGTATGTCTAAAACCTTTGCTTCTTCAAATAATTCACTTTCAAAGTCGTGTATCATAGATCTACCTAATTTAATAACAGATTCCGCCCAATTTTTAATAATTTGATTACTATTTTTTTTTGTTTTATAAGGTTTCCAGTCAAGCTTGCATCCTTTAACTAATTCTTTAACCACTGTTTGTGACCCCCATTCATTTATCCATTCTTGGTTTTGTAACCCTGTTAAACATGAAAATGTTCCAAGTGAAATAGATTTAGCATCATAACCTCCTTCCAACAAAGTTATTAATTTACCGTTACTATGGTATTGTGCAAGATTTATAGCATCCTTGGTAAAATAATTATAAAAGCTTGTAGGTAAGTTGAAACCATGCCTGTTCATGGCTGTAGTTTCATATTCACTAGCATCAAATCCAGATGAAATAATGACTAAACCTTTAAAAGGTATTTTATTTTCATGACATTTTTTTTTACCAGCTCTAAAAAATTCATCTGCTTTTTTAAACAATGTTCTATATTTTCCTTCATACAAATTAAGAAAGTTAGATTGATTTTTATTATTCATTTCTTGTTTTTTGTTCAAATCATTAGTTTTTTCTATTTGTTCTTGTGAATAGGCTTGCCACTTCTCTAAATGAATATTCCAAACATTTACATTTTGTGCCATTACACAAGCAGAAGCTTTTGCTAATGATGCATGCTCAGCATAACCTCTTTCAACAGGATATGAGTTTATATCATGCATAGAAAAAGAAGCTATATTTACACCATAAGTATCTAACAAATAATCACCAGTATTAAATTTCTTCTTTTCGTTTAATGGAAAAACATTCTTGTTAGGATATTTTTCCTCCATTGGCGAGTAATTACCCTTTTTACTTTTATCATCCTCTTTTTCATCAGCACCTCCTGTTAAATATTTATTCTCTTCTAATCCTCTCTTAAAGATAATATCCTGCGTGCCATCTGCATGATGCAAGTCATAGTCTAAAATTGCAACATGGGTAACGTCGTATCTGTCAGCTGCCATTTGTGCTGTAACCATTGCATTATTCAAAAGGCAAAATCCTTCAGGATTTTCTTTATGACAATGATGTCCTGGTGGTCTAACGACAGTAAATGTTCTATCAGCTATTGTTTCAACTTTTTTACTAGAACCATTGTTTATTGTTTTGTTTTTTAAAATTAATTCCAAACTCCTTTCTAAAGCTTGTATAGAGTTTGCAATAGCATCTAGAGAAGTTAAAGACAGGTACATATCGCCACTGTTCCAATGTCCATCTGTTTCAACTTCACCTTGATTTAATTTAGAAACACTTTCTTCACAGACTTGAACTAAACGTTCTAAAAACGTTTTATCATGAATTTTCTTAACAGATTGACCAAAAATCTTTTCTTTAATAAATTGCATTCTATTAATCAACAAGTCTTTATCTTTACAACTATCCGAGTTTAATTGATCTATATTCTGACTATTTATTAATAAATTTTGAAATTTTTTAATGTCATAAGGCACGTCTATAGGAATTATTTTGTAAAACTTTGGAAACATTGATATTGCAGCTGATATACCGACACAGCATGCTAATAATCTTTCAGGTCTTTCAACAATACTTTTTTTAAATGATTTAGATGTCCATGATCTTCTAAATTTGTGATATAATGAGTCATTAGCTATGACAACATGCAACTTTAACAAACTATCTGGATCATCTTCTATATTGTGAATATCATTAATAGTTTGAAGTTTACTTTCGAATATATTTCTTAAATGTGGGTTATTCTCTATAAATTTCAAAAACTCCTGCTCATAATTGTATAATGGCGATATTTGAGTCACTCTGTTATTAGCTTGATCAATTTCATAGTTTATCCCCATGTTTAGTTATAAAAAGACTTTTTAAGATTTAGGTTTCTAATGGTTAGTGTGTTAAATTTAGTTCAAAAGAAATAAAAGAAATTTATATATTATCATTAAAGGGTTTACTTAATAAAAATCTTCATATAAGTGCTTTTAATTTTGAGATCAAATTTTCTTAAATTTTATATAACCCCCAAAATTAAAATAATACGTGTAGTATCCTTAAAATAAACAATAAAAAAAAAATTATGTCATTGATTGAATAAATATATGTATTTATTTTTGAGGGGAATTTAGACGATGAAGAAGAAGTTTTTATTATAAAAAAGTATTAAAAATATAGATAAATATGTATATTTGTTTACTAGTATATGGCTTAATTAGGAAATAGTTTATTATTATGATTTATTATCATTTTATAAAATAATGCACGTGATTATATGCAAAAACATCTTTTAAAAAAAAAAAACATATATATATATATTAGACATTATGATGCAATGTATTGTTCTAAATATATTTTTCCTTAAAAAAAAAAAGTTTATATATATTTTTTAAATTTTTTTTTTTTTTTGATAATACACATGTTTAAACTGGATAGCCAGAATTTCATTATTTCAATTTTTTTTGTCTATATTATAAATACTATTTAAAAATAACAAAGATAAAACCCATAGTGAAGATATTGAAATATTTTTTATAAAAGTTGTTTGAATTTTAAAATGTTTCCAGGAAGTCAAAAATTAACTTATAATAATGCTCAAGCGAATAACAATCAAGGCCAAGGTCAATATGGTAATAACCAGTACCAAAGACCAGGACCACCGCCACCAGGCCAATATAGTGACAACCAGTACCAAAGACCAGGACCACCACCACCAGGCCAATATAGTGACAACCAGTACCAAAGACCAGGAGCACCACCACCAGGTCAGTATAGCGACAACCAGTATCAAAGACCAGGAGCACCACCACCAGGTCAGTATAGCGACAACCAGTACCAAAGACCAAGCGCGCCACCTAACCAAGGAAACGGTAACTATCAGAGACCCAGTGCAACAAATAATCAAAACAGCAACCAATATCAATCAGAATTTTATTCATTCAATTCTAACTCTAATAATAGAGATATGGTCAATCCAAACGATCATTTTCAACAACAACCATATTTACAAAATATTTCATCGAACTTATCAAACAATCAGTCAAGAATGCCACGTCGTAAAGCATTGCTTATTGGGATAAACTATTTCAATACATCAAGTGAATTAAAAGGTTGTATTTCTGATGCGTTGAGAATCAACCAATTTTTAACATCTAGATGTGGCTATTCTCAAGATGATATTGTAATTTTAAGAGATGATTCAAGAGATAATTTAAGATGTATTCCTACAAAAGAAAATATTATTAACGCAATGCAATGGTTAGTAAGAGATGCTATACCTGGTGATTGCTTATTCATGTCATATTCTGGTCATGGAACTCAGCAAGATGATTTGGATGGAGATGAAATGGATGGTAAGGATGATGCTATATGCCCTGTTGATTATTCAAGTGCAGGATTATTAATTGATGATGTTATTCATGACCTTGTTGTCAAACCATTACCACAAGGATGTAGATTAACTGCATTAATGGATTGTTGCCATTCAGGTTCTATTTTAGATTTACCTTATACCTATTCCACTAAGGGTGTTGTAAAGACAGGAGACAATCAAATGTATAAGGAATTAGGAAATGAAGGTCTTTCTTTGATTATGAATTATGCTACTGGTAGAAATACAAATGTTATATCAAGTGCTATGAACATCTTTAAAACCGCATCTACTGGTGGTGGTAAACTTTCTAAAGAACAACAAGAACAAGTTATAAGAATGAAATCTTCTTTTGCAGATGTTATAAGTATAAGTGGATGTAAAGATAACCAAACTTCTGCTGATACAAATGTCAACAACACAAACACTGGTGCTTTAACTTGGGCCTTCTTAGAAGTTTTACAAGAAAATCCAAATCAAACTTACATAACTTTATTGAATAATATTAGAAATAAATTAACTGGAAAATACACTCAAAAACCACAACTTGCTTGCTCTCATGAATTAGATTGTAACACTCAGTTTATCTTTTAAATAATAAATAAGTATTTAAAATTTTGTTTTTATATAATAAGTATTTAACTATCTTTTCCATCCATAACCACCAACAATCCACCAACTAGATGCAGAGAACCTGTCACAAAAACATCTAATTTTGTTTCTTTTTGTTGTAAATATTTATAACTAGCTTCAATTGAGTCAAATATTTTAATTTTTGAATCTTTATCATTTTCTTTTAACCAGATTTGTTTTAACTTTTTTTGAACAGCCATTGTATCCACTTGTTCTTTGTCTACATTCATGGAAACCAAATCAGCATTATAACCTTCTTCCCAAGTTTTGTTAGTTGAAAAAATAATTTCATCAAATGCTAAATCTTTTTTAGCCATAGATTTATAAATATATGTCAAAAAATCCTTTAAATTGTCGTCTCTTGATTGCTGGTTAAATAATAAAACTCTTTTAAAGTTTTGATTTTGCTTCTTTGTTTGTTCACTGACAAACCAATCTGATGATTTTTGAATAGAGTCAATTGTATGCGCACCGTCTATATACCAATTTATAGTAGGAGTATTAATGGTTTGACATCTTCCCTCCCATTTACAATTTTTTAAACCATTTATAACAAACTTTGGTAATTCAATATTTTCGTTCCATAACTTACCATATTCACTATGATTCAAAATAAAGTCATATTTGTTGTTAAAATCAAATTGAGTGATGTGTTTAATCTTTTGTAAATGATTGATACTTAAAGCAGTTGCCAGTGATGCATTGATTCTTTGGAAATCACCATTTATACCTAAATTAATGTTCTTTAATACTTTAAATTCTGGAACAATGTTTAATTTTTCATTACAGGAAATTTCTTTTAATCTTGAATTCATTATATTAAATAAAGAGCCCCTTTTTTCTAATGGTTGATCTAAAATACTAAAGTTTTCAGCATTTTTTTTAAAGATTCCAATTTTATTAACACAAATTTCTTCAACTGTATGTCCTAAAACATTAACATGATCTATACCTAACAGAGATATCCCTGTAGAAGTTGGGTTTGGTATGATGTTAGTAGAATCATATTTACCACCAATTCCAACTTCAAAAATACAAGTATTACATTTTTCTTGAATGAAAGTGTGAAAAGATAAAAGTGTTAGAAATTTAAAATATCCTGGTTTCTTGTGATCTATTAAATCTGGAAACAAGTTTGGATCTGATTCAGTATTATTTAAACGATCCCATACTTGAAAAAAATATTTGGTAAATAAGTCTTTACTTATAGGGTCACCATTTATTCTGATTCTCTCTCTGCATGTTTTTAAGTGTGGTGAAGTATAAAGTCCTATTTTTAAATTAGATTTGTTTTCTTTATTAAATTCGTTTAAAATAGAATTAGCAAATGCTGCAGTTGATCCTTTACCTTTTGTACCTGTAATGTGAATACAGTTTAAGTTATCAATTTCATATAAATCTTTAGAATATCCAATTCTTCTCATATATTCTACCATTTCAAAAATAGCTTGATCAGTTTTTCTAACATTATTTGCATTAGATTTAAATTCTTGTATAGCTTTATAATTTGTTTGTAATGAATTCAAACAATTTAATGCTTCTTCATATGTATGATTCGATGAAGAAAATCTTTTTGTGCAAAGACTTTTTGTTGAAGATATAAAAATCTTGTTATTTCTTAATAAATTAACAAACATTTTATGATAGGATCATCAATGGTTTTATTTAAAACTTTATTTTTATTTTATATTTAAAATTTGTTCAACAATTTATTAGCAGATTTTCAATAAAAAGAAGTTATAAAAAAAAAATATATATATATATTATACACGTGAAACATTGCTTTATGTTTTTCTTAAGGCATATAAAAAGTTTAAACGCTTTTTATTAATAAAGAAAGCGAAATATACATATATAGATAAACAAAGAAGTTTAAAAGTCAAAATCATATTAAATTTAAATAAATAAATTATATATTTGCAGTTTTATTTTAATTATTAGTTGTATTATTATTGTTATGTGTACTACGTAGGCAATCGTAATTACGTCCATGATAACTAATTTCATAGCCATTGATTAAATTATTATATTGAATGTTATTATGGATAAATGGGGAATATTTTTTGGTAGAAATCATATTTATTAACTTATGATAAGCATCAAAGTGATTAACATTAGTTACATAGCTTTTAGATTCTGGACTATATTGTACACTGGAGGTTTGATTTAAAAAGATTTTAAATTGCTCAAAAGTATTTAAATAAACAGTTATGCGTTCATATGTCGAATCTCCATTATATTTATCTAAATAATAGTAGAATGTGTGTGGTAAATGTGAGCCTGATCTTTCGAAATGACATGCTTGAATTTGTCTATACAATTCAAATACACATTCCTTGAAGTATGGCGATAATGTTGTACGTTGATTAGTTAAAGGTGCATGTGGTATTTGCTGAGAAGCAACATTGACAGTAAGCATTGATGAGTGCAAAATTTGTTGCTGAGGTTCCAAGCCAAAATTGTTTATTGGTGTTTGTTGAAGACCAAGATTACTTATGGAAGGTAATCTTGTAGCAATTTGAGGTACTTCTCTGTTTTGGTTATTTGGTGGATTTATAGCTAATTGACGATTTATTGGCTTATTTTGGAGAAGTTCTTGGATAGAAGGCAATCTAAAGTTTGATGGTACACCACGGAAATTGGATAAATTTCCATTGTTCAATGTCTTATTACAATTAAATGTAGATGACGCTTGTGGGTTAATGCCATCATCTGCTTCTAAATAGCCAGAGTTTTCAAAATTTGAATCCATATCTGAACTAGTTAAAGAATCAAAACTATAATCACCAGTTTGTTGTAAAGTAGAAAGATCATTTTGTTGTTGAGATTCAATTTCATTTTTAGAAAGAGTTTCAGAAGATATACCTACACATCCTGATTTTCTTATAATTTTTTTGAATACTTCATCTGTTAAAGTAATACTATGATGTTTATTATTATTAAGAAATCTTACTATTTTGAATAGATTAATAGCGCGATATTCAGGAGAATGACCAGGTATTTTCTCAAAGAAACTAGAATAAATTTCATTGTTTTTATCTACTGGCAATGGGAATCCTAATTTTTTCTTTGATGAAAGTAAAGCAAGCCTTAGTTCTTTAGCATTAAGTGCTGCATGTTTATATGGGTTATTCTCCGTATAATTATGTGCAACTGTTTTATCTATATTAAGAACAAAGTAATTGTTTAACTCCTGCATAGTTAAAAGAATTCGACATTTATGATAAAAATGGTCAAAAGCAAGGTTTTTATCACGGTAGCGATTGTTACAGCCTGGACAAACATATTCACAATCTCCATGAGTTAATAAATGTTCTTTCAAGGCAGTT
Organism: Hanseniaspora singularis (nom. inval.); assembly: GCA_030565715.1. Taxonomy (NCBI): domain Eukaryota; kingdom Fungi; phylum Ascomycota; class Saccharomycetes; order Saccharomycodales; family Saccharomycodaceae; genus Hanseniaspora; species Hanseniaspora singularis (nom. inval.). The sequence goes on along the minus strand of JAJMDG010000003.1, from coordinate 168,330 downwards.
TGCCTCTCAGAAATAAAACAAACATTTTTATTGTCAAATTTTGTGTGTGGGCATACAAAATGTTTGGAAATCTTAGAATTTGAATTAATCTCAGGGAAACGTTTTTTTAATTCTGCAAAAGCTAATTGACTACTTTCCTTTGATGAAAGTTTAACACGATTACCATTTTCTAAAAATGTGTAATCAAATAGATAAGCATAATCAACTTTAACAATACATGTTGGATTAGATTTTCTTGTTTTCTTTTTATTACTATTAGTTTTTGGTCCTTTCTTTGCTGTTGAAGCGGAGTTACTTTTTTTATTTCCTGATTTTTTGCTTTTTCTTTTAGGTTTTCTTTTTCTTGAACCGTTAGTTTTCTTAGATGAAGTTTCTAAAGTTGCTAAATCATTTTCAGAAATTAAATCTTTATTGCTAGATAGGATAGAAACATGAGAAGCATTACCGATTGGGACCAAAGAACTAATAACAGGCCCAGAAGTATTACCAACAGAGATTAAAGTATTACCACGAGGAACAAAAGCAGGAGCATTACCAACAAAAGCAGGAGCATTACCAACAGAGCCAGAAGCATTACCAACAGAACCAGAAGCATTAACAACAGAACCAGAAGCATTAACAACAGAACCAGAAGCATTACCAACAAAAACAGGAACATCATTAACAAAAGCGGAATCATTAGCAACAGGGTCAGAAACAGTATCATTATCAGTAGAAACAGAACTATTATCAACAGAATCAGTGGTATTACCAATGGAAAGCAAATTACCACCATTAGAACCATTACCAGAATACACAGAAACACTGTTAACAGTAACTGATGCATTGTCAATTGAAGCAGCAGCATTACCAATAGAGACAGAAATAGTACCAAGAGAATAAACGTTAGAGCTTTCACTAGAAATGGCAGTGTTAGTACTGCTTGAAGGACTGGAAGCTTCAGTAACACTACCAGAGTCATCAGCTCCAGAAGCATTTGTAGATTCAATAGCAAGCTCTTCAGAACGCTCGTTATCAACAGAAACTGTCTCTAAAGAATTGCTAGCTAAAGCAACACCAGTAGCATCACTAACAGCAGTGGAAGAAGATTCATAATTGTTACCAGTGGATGTAGAGTTTACAATTTTACTAGTAGGAATACCGTCAGTGTGAGCATTAGAAATGTCACCAGTATCCAAATTACCAGCTTCGTTAGTAGCAAACTTAACAACAGAGTTGTTAGTAGCAGCAGAAGAAGTTTCAAAGTTTAAGTTGCCATTAGGGTTGACGTTACCATTTGTAGCATCATGATTACCAACAGCATTTTCGGTTTTTGAAGCTTCATCTTCAGTTGTATTGCTAGTGCCCAAAGACATAGCAACATTTCTTGAGATTTTAGAACTTTTCATTTTGAAATAATTTTTTTTAAGCAATAGATTATAACAGTGAGTTTTTATGAGTTTAGTATTAATTAATTTATTAACTAATGAATACTATATAATTGGCAAATAAATTTAACCTGGTTTTTATTAACAAAAATAATCTTATAATTAACATTAATATAATAGTTAATATAAAAGACTAAAGAAAGTAGAATTAATTAAAAAAAATATGTTCTTCATTTCACCCCTTTATATAGTTTTTAGGATACGAGATTTCAAACCAGAGCTACATTTTATTGTAAGTGTAATATTTATAATGACAAAGCAAAATTAATTTAAAATTTAATAAAACGTAAATATTATTACTTAACTTTTAATAATTTATTTATTTTTTGCAATATTATTCTGAAATTTTAGAAAAAATTAGGGGATTATTGGCATTATTTAATCAGTAATCCATCACTCTTTCTCTCAGGCATTTTCTAAGAGAGTCACATCAATTTATATTAATTTATTTAATATTTTTAAAGGGAGACTTTTGCTCATTTAAAAAATTAAGGGATTTTACTACTAAAATAAAAATTGCTAATAAATGGTTTTATAAGTGATTAATAATATAACTTTTTATTGTCTCCTTAAAACACATCATAATTTTTTTAGATTTTATTTCGTCATCAAAAGATGCAAAATAATCCTTGAATTTTATTTAAGGGGTAAAATACGTAAATTATGTTATAAATAAAGTGTCATTTTTAAAGGGACTTTTCAGATTAACATCTTAGTTTCCTTAAATTGGGACATCTTTTTTAAATTTATAATTAATTCAAGCCACAATTTAATAAAATAGTATTATTAATATGTAATTATTATATTTAGTTATTCATTTTTTTAAAAAAAAGGACACAAATTTTATTTTTATTGCGTATTTGTGTCTTTTTAGATTATAGTAATAATTAAATGTGCATATCTTTAATCATCCATGGGGATTATTATTTTTTGCTTGGTACAGATGCTCAAGGAAATAATGATGTTCTTTTATTGATTTAATAATACATATCATGTGACTAAATTCCTATTTCTTTATGATAGTGATATAGGGGTTTTTTTTTTTCTTTACTCAAAAAAAAAAACAGCATCTTTTAAAATGTGTACACATTTTAAATTTAGATATTATTTGTTATCAATGTAATTTATACACACAGTTAGAGATTAAATGTAAATACATCAAAGAAACAATCATTAGAGGTTGTTTGATAAATAAATGTTTAAGAGTATAATAAATTCATACACACATACATTGTCATCTGATAAGGATCCTGAGAGTATAGATGAGTCAATAAATGCTCTGATTTTTAATAGTAAAACAGTGATTAATGTGTCTTATAATAATGGAAAACCTATTAAGCTAAGTCTAAGAAATAATATCAAATTTATATACTACTTAGATATAATTTTAAAGTTATTAAATGTTATTAATGAAGAAGATTGTATAGAAATAGATGACTATCATTATAACTTTATTATAAACGATAAATATGTTTTAAATAATAACTATAATATTGTAACTAACTTTTCTATTAATAAAATTTATTTACATGAAAATTTTGATAGTTTAGAAAACAATTTTGAAAATATACCATCTATAGATATACGACCATTAGATAAAATGGACATTCAGAATAAAATGTCATCTGTTGTAGAAATACAGGATTACACTATTAAGAATAAATACAGATTTGATTTTTTTGAGAGCTGGAGACAAGCAACATACATTATGTTTAAAAATAGTAAAAGTATATTAAAATTAAATGTTGATGATAGTAAGAACTTGTGGGATAGTTTTTTTTTGAAACAAGAGTTTAGCTCTTTTACAAAGGTAGTGAATAGCAATCATTTGATAGATTTAAGATCAAGAATACCTGTACGAGTATTGCATAAAGATGAAAACAGTAAAATAATATTAAGACAGCCTACAATTGGCAACGATGATACTCTTTTTGATTTATTAAATAATGAAGTTTTTAATTTTGAGAATGTAAAACCAGAGATAATAATTCAAGGTTTTATAATACAAAACAATCAGTTTAAATTAAACAATCTTTACCAAAATTTTTATTCATTTGATGGATTTTTATATATAGTTATTGTAAATTAATCATAATGAGTTGATGTATTATTTGTTATTATTATTAATGTTTTTTTTTTTTTTTTTTTTTTTTTTTTTTTTTT